>BTHU01000005.1:125450577-125510577 GCA_036184795.1 Tokudaia tokunoshimensis | reverse complement strand
CTAAGGGAGTTTGCAACCCCATGGGGGGAGCAGCAGTGTCAACAGGCCAGACCCCCCCCAGAGCTCCTGGGGACTGGACCACCAACTAAAGAGTACACATGGAGGGACCCATGGCTCCAGCCACAAATGTGGCAGAGGATAGCCTAGTTGGATATCAGTAAGAGGAGCGGCCCTTGGGCCTGATGCCCCAGTGTAGGGGAATGCCAGGGCGGGAAGACGGGAGTGGGTGGGTGGGTGGGTCTGGGAGCACCCCATAGAGGTAGGGGGAGGGGTGAGTGGGTCTGGGAGCACCCTCATAGAGGTAGGGGGAGGGGGAAGGGGATTTCCGAAGGGGAAACCTGGAAAGGGAAAAACATTTGAAATGTAAATAAAGAAAATACCCAATTAAAAAATGAAATGAAAGAGGAGAAAAAAAGAGAAGTATCTGTCTGGGACATGAGTTTTCCATGACTGGTTCCTGTGCCTGTGGCCTTTGCCCTACTTGAGTCTTCCTGGAATTAAACCTCACGTGCCCAACACTGCCCCTGGCATGTCCCATCCTGTGCTCACACTGTCTGCTCTCTCAGTTTCTCATTCTCACTCCGAAGGCACACTCTAGTCTCCTCTGCTTTGCAGACAGAGAGCCTAGCCAATGTCTGGCCTGTGGCCAGTCTGCTTGCACGATGTCAGTTTGTGCCGGGGCAGTGGTTCCAGGTACCCAGCAGATGGCCACCATTTTCCTTTTATTGGTTTTCTGGGTTTTGTAGAATATCGCATCATGCATCTATCACCAAACCCATTTTCAAGTACGAAGACATTCATGGTTTTAGTAGATTCTCACAGCTTGCGACTGTCCCTATCTAACCCCACAGCATTGGCAGACCCTTGAACACTAAGAGACTCTTTGTGCCCTGAAGTATCTGCCAACACTCTGAAAGTCCCTGATTCCCACAAGACTGACCGAACCCTTCCCAACCTCGCCTCCAGACTTGGAGGAGCCACTGGTTCCAGAAGTTTCTAGGGCAGGAAGGCTGAACATTGTGCGGCTCTCTCTGCAAGGGACCCCCCCCCTCCACTCCATGACCCTTCCTCTCTTGGTTTCTGTGGTTCTAAAGAACAGAGCCTCAAGCAGCCTTGTGGCATCCGGGGCCATCCCTTGGAACTCTGTCTG
This sequence comes from Tokudaia tokunoshimensis, assembly GCA_036184795.1. Lineage (NCBI taxonomy): Eukaryota > Metazoa > Chordata > Mammalia > Rodentia > Muridae > Tokudaia > Tokudaia tokunoshimensis. The sequence continues at coordinate 125,509,427 of BTHU01000005.1, read as the reverse complement.
GTCTCCCGCTAATCTGATGGGTAGCTTTGCTCCTGGTATAAGATCTCTTCCTGCTGACTTGGGAGCCCAGGAGGGGCCCTTGAAGGACAGTTCAGTCCCGGATGCCTCCTCACTGGAACTGAACTTTTCTGCTTGCTCCTCCCTAAAACCCAGACTGTCACCCTACCTTGTCACTCTCCTTCCATGCTTACCTATTTGCATGCCCCCTAGCCCAGCTCTCTAACCAACATGCTGCTCTTAGTAGACACCATGTGAATGGCTCCCTGGCTAACAGACCAGCTTCTGCTTACCCTGTTAGTCTTTCCTGTGCCCACAAAACACCCAGTAACACTGAACATTCCTGGGTACCCCCTAGGGACAATGAATACAATAGAGACACCACCCCCCCAAAAGAACAGGGGTAGTAACAATCCAAGCAAGCTTGCAGAATGTCTGAAGCCTAATCCATCCTGTCTCAGAGGTCAGCTCTGGGCGTCCCTAGTACAACACACTTGCCGGATGTGTGGTTAGGAGGGATGAGCCAGCAGCCTTTAATCTCTGTGCGTACATAGTCCTGCATTCGTTCCATAGTGCGTTTGATCGCCATGGTAGTGGCTGTGCCATTACAGTCCTTGCTGTGTGATCTTGGGGCTGTGAGTAAGGACGTGATTTTTCCGAGGAAAACCGACGCAGCTACTTTAACTGGGTGACCTTGTGGTACCGTGAGGACTTCGGCTGTCACATCCAACCAGGACGGCGTTTGCAGGTCTTCTGCTCTGTGCTCCTAATGCCTCCAGCCTTGAACCCCACCCCTACCCCTAAGCCCGAGTGTCTACTTGGCTGCTACCTGGCTGAAAAGATAGGTCCTCTGCTGTTCTTTATTGAGCACCTACTCTGTGCTGAATGCTGTGCTAGGGATCAATGAAATAAGTACATACAGGATGAAATCTCATCCTCTTTAGATCTCAAGCTTCTGTAAAAGCCATGAGCTGAAGTCATGGCCCCTACCTGTGGTGCTCCCGGGAGGAGTTGGCAGTTTGAAGAGCTGTGGCCAAGTGGAAGGAAGGAAGGTCACTGGGGCATGCCTGAAAGGATTTGTCAGGATTACACCTCTACCTCTTCCCATTTTTGTCTACTGTCCACTGATGCTGATGGCTTCTCCTGCTACCCTAATCCTACCAGAGTGTTTTGCCTGAACACAAGCCCAAAGCAATGGGGTCATGTGACCATGGGCGAGCCTCTGAAACTCTTAGCTGAAATAAGCCTTTGTGTTTTATACATTGATTCAGGTATTTTGTCACAGCAATGAATAGACACTTCCTGTGCCCACAAGGTGGTAAAGCTAGGGTTTAAAGCCCAAATGCCCTTGTCTTCAGGTAGTCAGGCAAGAAGCTAAGGGACCGGGGAAAGTTATGAGACCTCCGTGGTCACCTTGAGCAGAGTGGGAAGCAGACTGCGCCTCTCCTTCACCTAGAGGTCAGTGTGGCTTCTAAAAGAAAAGGAACACTGGATAGAATCATAAGGGAACAGGACGTGGGAGACAGTCCGCCCGAGTACAGGAGAAAAGCAAGTTGAAAGGCTCAGAGCCACTCTAGGAGACAAGAGTGTGACCACGGAAGACTGTGTGCTGGACTAGAAAAGTAGAACCCTGGGACAGCTTCTAGTGAGAGTCCCTCTGAGCCGGTGAGGAAGGCAGGCAGGCTGGAGGTGGGACCTCTTAGGAATGGACTGCAGACTCCCCTCCACCCCTATATGCCCATCCTTCCACCCCCAGCAGGAAGTGCTGAGGCAGCAAACCAGCCCTCTGTGGTGGTGTCTGGGTGACCTGGGTGTCCTAGCTCTGCAGAAAAGAAGTCAGGAGGTGCCCCAAGAACCATCACCTCCTCCCAGGCTCTCTTGAGGAGACAAGGCAGCCCATTCAGGGAATTCCTTCATCTTCTTGATTGACTTCTGCATCCTAATGTCCCTGTTTGGTGGTGATGTGACCATCCTGGTAGAAGCATTTTTATTTATTTATTTATTCATTTATCTTATTTATTATGAGTATACTGTAGCTGTTGACTCCGTTGTTAATAACACTGCCTGCCCATCCAGAGGTCGTGAGTTCAATTCCCAGCAACCACGTGGCAGGAGCTTTTGTAGAGACCTGTGCATCCCCCCCCACGCCCTTCAGCTCTCCTATTGGTCTATTGAGACAGTGGTCCCCAAGGAAGTTCCTTTTTCTCAGGAGTCTCTGCCACTGCCAACCATGCTGCTCACTGACCTGGATGTCCCAGGAGGAGGGTCCACGGAGTTCTGATAGCTCGTCAAACCTCCCTGAAGGCCACACGAGCTAATGATGGCCAGTGATGAGTTTGTGATGGGCCAGAACTCACCTAGGACTGCTTAGTTATGCACGCCTCTGTCCCATTTAACCCGAAACCTCATGTCAGGATGATGGACTCCAGTGAACGAAAGCGGGGTGGGGGGGTCACTGGGATTGCATTATTTGTTCCTCTCCCGAATGTGGCCATGCTGAATTAACCCCCTTTGCCTGATTTTCAGTGTGACTGTGTCTTTAACTGTTTGATGGGGGATAGACGGCCAGCCCTAGCTGGTTAGGACTGATGGGGCCCATGCTTTGACTCCATCAGCTCCGCTAACAGTGAAGGATTCGGAGTCAGAAGTCTGCCTCAGTGTGTTCAACCCAGCTCTCCCACCCGTCTTAGCTGTGTGACTTTGGTCCACTTGCTTGGCCCCTCTCTGCATTTGTGTGCTTGTCTATCAACCAGAAGTGAGGATAATAGGAGGACCCAGTTACAGGTACTGTGAAGACTCAGGGTGCTGAATACTGAGTACTAACCATAGTTCTGGGTCCACAGTAAATGCTCGCAAAATCTTTGCTTAGTTCCTCCTCTTCTTATTGTATCTGGCTAGAGATAGGGGAGAAGACTCATCTGTACTTGAAGTTTATGGAAGTGTCCTCTGGAAGGTAATCCCCCCATCTCAGGCCACCCCTCCTCCATCAGCGCCCTGTGAACCCACACGGCCCACACTCCACCTGAGGAAATTAAAAACTAGATTGGTTTTCTCTGTGTAATCAAACATCCTGCCTTGGGTCTGACCTTTTGTTCACAAGCCGTTATATAAGTGGCATTTGCAGAACCTCACCCAGGCCTCTGCTGTCCTCTGCCCCATCCCTGGGACACAGCCTGGCATGAGGGAGGGTTCTCCAGCAGGTTACTTGAGGTGCCCGGCTGTCCAGGGTCAGCCAGGGGTCCCCATGTTATGGAATCCCAGTGTGGGATTCTAACTTCCATCTAAACCCAAGTGCAATGGATCCTCAGTGGTTGTCAGTGGACTCTCTGCGGCCTCCCTGGTCTCCCTGCTATTCCTATGCCTGCAGTTGCTTCCACGTTTAGGTCTTCTGTCCACCCCGCGCCGCCCCCCCCCCCAAGGAACCCTTTCCTCTCTCCTGGATCCACCTCTGCCATCCACTCGTGGGAAATGCCAGGCAGGCTCCTGCACAGCGTTCATCTAACTCTGGCCCGGGCCCCTTCTCTCCTTGAGGGTCTGTAGTCCCCAGTCACACTGCTATCACACACCTGCAAAGAAACCTCCAAAGGCCTCAATCCAGAACAGCCCTCCTGCCTGTCTCAGACACCCTACGCCGAACCTGTGTTTTCCCAGCCAGAGGTTGGGCTCCTGTTCTTTGATTTTTTTCTTTTTAAGACAGGGTATCATATAGCCCAGGTTAGTTTCTCACTCACTACGTAGCTAAGGTTAACCTTGAACTTCTTCTAGTCCTCCTGCATCATTGTTGGAATTGCAGGAGTATACAGTCCCACCCCACTTAGGCAGTACTGGGGACAGTTACGGGGCCTCGTGCATGCTAGAGAAGTACTCTACCCACTGAGCTATGTCCCCCTTCCCAGAACCCCGCTTTTAATCTTCAGGTTGCTTCTAAATGAGACCATGAGCAGTATCCTTGTCTCACCTTCAGAGAGCCTGTAACAGACATGTCTCTACCTGCCTGGAAGTGAGTTCTATGGATGTGAGACTTTAGTTTGCTAGCTGGCTTTCCAGTACCTAGAACAGAGCCTGGTACACATAGTGGCTGTGTGTTAAATCATTGGGGGGCCCCATGAACAGCCTTGAATCTACAGGAGAGCCCAAAGTGCGTTTCTGCTACCCCACATACTCTGTTGGGTTTCTGCTAGACACATGAGCATGTCTTGGGGAATGACTGTCCATCATTCTTGAGTGTGATGTCATGGAAACTACTTCATGGGTATTCCCTGAAGGAACTGCATTGGCATCTCATGTATGCAGTCCGTGGCCCAGGAAAACATTTAAGGAATGTCTGAATTTAACCAAGGAAAAAGACCTCAAGAAATACTGCCCTCACCCCCAACTCCAACCATCTCCTGAATAAGACTGAGGCCAAGAGAGGAAATACCTTAGTCAGTGTCATAACACAGTTGCCCACACATTCAGGGCTTCCACACAGCGATGTAGGCCAAGAGGCTGGTAGGTCATATGGCGGCCACTTGGGTAACACGCAGAGGCTCTGAGGAAGAGCGTTGCTGTCTTCCAGTGAATTGTTTTGCCCAAGAAGTGCTAACAGGAGGTGGGAGCTACTGTGTGCTGAATGCCATTCCCAGAGGCAGGATTCTAAGAGCGTCTAAGTGATGGAGGAGAGAGGACCAGGAAGTCTCTCAGAGCCAAGCTAGTGAAGGAGCAGCTGAGAACAGATTACAATGTTGTACACCAAGAGAAGCGGGCAACCAGGCATGGTGATGGAAGCCATAATCCCAGCACTCTGGAGTTAAGGCAGGAAGATCAAGGAGAGTTGAAATCTAGCCTGGGCTACATAGCAAGACCCACCCCCCCCCCCGCCTCCCCATCTCAAAACAAATGGGAGGAATAATGGGTATGCTTTCTGTGAATTTTGGGTTAGTTCTACATAGAGAGGTTCTGCTCTTCCAAAGCAGGGTGGCAGACCCAGGGTCATAAAGATCCAGGTTCAAATTCTGGCTCCATTTCTAAGTCACACACTGCAGAACATTTTAGTCACTGAAAATGATCCCCGTGTCCGGCAGTATTCCCATACGTGCTGAGAGATTCACGTGACCCAGTGATGTCATGGCTGTCTTATTTTGTGTCTATGATATTTGCACAAAAAAATCCTCCACACATACTTTCCCCAGAATTTATCCCTATCCTTAAGCAGCACGTGACTATAGTTCAGACCCTAAGTCCATGCTGCAAAGGAACCGGTATTCGATTCCCCAGAACTATCAGTGCTAGTGATAGGCTGAAAGACCCCACTAAGCGCTTCACAGGCATTGAGTCAACTCGTATACCAGGATTGGGCGTGATCATTTCCCACTTTACAGGTAAGAACACTGAAGCACAAGGAAGTTAAGAAGACTGTCCGAGTATCATAGCTCAAGAGTGCCGGACATTGGATTCAAACCCCTGTGTGCAGTTCCATCTGTACTGCCCTCTGTCCTCAGAGATTAGGGTTTCCTGCTCCATGTGTGACCCCCAAGACAGCAGAGCAGGCTAGGAAGGAAGAGAAAGTGTAGCCATGCTTTACACAGTTTGACTTTCCTAGTAGGGAACTAAGTGCTGCATGAAACCCTTGGATTGTAGAGTAGAAATTAATTAGGTGGAATAGTAGCCAAACATCAAAACCAGCCAGGAAACACCCTCTCCTCTGCAGAATCAACAGTCCTCAGAGGGAAGCTTACCTTCCTTTGTGAGGTCAGATGAATGGAGCCACAGTAAAAGCCACGGTAAGGGGATATTATTACGAACCTCTGACATTTGGTGGGGCCGTTTATTACTTCAGAATAACCTAGCCTAACCTGACCATACACCCTCCTGATTCTGAGCTCTAAGTGTGCACTGTGCATTTGAAGAAATGTTTAGAGAGTTTAGGCAACATCCGTCTGCTGCCTTGCTTTAGGACTTCGGCGGTTGAAATGTTAGCATCACCCTTTTGGTCCACGTACTCTGCATCCTGGATAATGTGCAGTTGCCTGTACGTGTTAACCACTGTGTGAAGCCTTCATCAACTGATAAAAAGATTAAACCCCAAACCTCCTTAGGATATTGACACAGTCCACAGCAAACAATTGGGAACATATTCTCAAGGTTGAGGGTAACTTCCAGTCAATTTTTAGAGGGCCCAGTCTGGTTCTTAAAATGAACAGAAACAGCCTGGCTGGGGCTGGCTCTGAAGTGATAGGTGTTATTGCCTCCGACACTGTTAATTTAAGCAAAGCAACTTGGTGTCTACAAAGCAATCATCCTCACTAATGATGGGGCTAAGATTACAATACAAATGGCTTTGGCTTTTATACAGAAATCCCTAAAAAATTTTTCTTTGAAGAACAGTAGTCTAATCCATAATTTTAAACTTTTTTCCCCTAAAATCCCCCTTTTTTTGTCTATTTTATGTGTGTGGATGTTTTGCCTACATGTATGTTTGTGTACCACATGAGTGCAGTACCAGAGGAGGCCAGAAGAGGGCAATAGATTTCCCCGGAAGCGGCATTACAGAGGGTTGCGAGCCACAGTGCGGGTGCTGGGAACTGGCCCTGGTTTCTCAGTCCCAGTTTTAACTTTTTTTAATCTGCAGTTTAGCTTCAGTTCTGGAACTGTACCTACTATTTTATAGGAAGCACTGAGGGGTCTACTTAGAATTCCTTTCCTGAGTTTGCTCCCCTATCTTGACATAATAAAACGGAATTAGTGAGAGATACCCTCAAAGGGCATGTCAAAATTCTGCCCATTGAGAAGTCAGTGTCGCCTTGTCGATGGACATAGTGGGGCTACATCTTGGAAACTCAACCTGGGTATAGTAAAGCCTTCCAGGATTGGGGCATAGTATGTCTAGAGGTTGGCAGTTCAAAGCATGCTGCATGAGAGACAGTGGAGGTTAGGGTGGCCCAGAATTTCAACCCAGAAGGGTCCCAATACCAGCCCTTATGTAACAGATCTTACAGTTTTATGATCACAAAAACAAGAACCACAGACACCCTTAGCCATCCTGCTACTAGGTATGGATCCATGAGCCTGGGAGCCTAAGTCTACACAAATGACCATAAATGTCACATAGCCAGAAGGTGTCAGCAGCTCACATGCCCATCAATGCATGCATGCTTACACAAAGCCGTATTTCAGTTAGTGGCGTATTGTTCTCCCATAAGAATGAATGAAAGGCTCTTCTCTTACCTTCTTGCTCCTGCTCTTTCCCCTCACCCCTTCTCCCCTCTCTCCACATGCTCATGGCTGACCTCCACTCCTCTACTCTCTCTCTCTACCTTTCTCTGCCTCTACTACCCTCTTAACTCCCATCCCCATGACCTGAATAAACTCCATTCTATACTAAAAAAAAAACAACCCATGAATAAATGAATGAATGAATGAATGGCTAACCCATGCTACCAAGTGGGATGAACTTGAAACACTGCAGAAAGCCAGTCTCAAAACACAACTTATGTGATTCCATCTATAGGCAATGCCTAGAGAGAGAAAATAGGTGGCTGGGGCATAGAGAGGAGTGTGACTAATGGGTACTTGCTGCTGCTGCTGGTGTGTGTGTGTGTGTGTGTGTGTGTGTGTGTGTGTGTGTGTGTGTGGAGAGAGAGAGAGAGAGAGAGAGAGAGAGAGAGAGAGAGAGAGAGAGAGAGAGAGAGAGAGAGAGAGAGAGAGGAGTGATTAAAATGTGTACAGACTACAGATGTGGTTCAATTGGTCGAGTGTTTGCAAGCATGCATGAAATGTTGGGTTCTCTCTCTCCAGCATTGCATATGCCTATGATCTCAGAACTCTAGAGGTACAGATAGAAAGATCAAAGCCAGCCTCAGATACATAAGCAAGCTCAAGGCTAGCCTGGGCTACAGGATACCCTGTCTCAAAATTGTACTGGACATAGGTCGTGGTAATGTTTGTGCATCTTAGTGAATATACTAAAAACTCGTAAGTTATACATTTTGAGAGGACAATTTTTAAAATCATTATTATTTGTTTTGGGTATACGAGAGGATGGATTAAATAGATATGGGCATGTGCCAGGGTACTTGTGGGGATGTCAGAGGACAATTTGTAGAAGTTGCTTCACCTGTAGGCAACAGCACCATTCCCGGTCTGGGATCCTGTGCTGAATAAAAAGGAGAACAGGGGCTGAGCACAGGCATCCATCTTTCTGTGTCTAGTCACCTCATGGCCCTGCTACCGTGCACTCCCTGATGTGACGGACTGCAACCTCAAACTCACAGCTGAAATAAGCCCTTAGCTCTTCAGTTGCTTCTGTCCAGCATTTTGACACAGTAAGAAGAGAAGTGACTATGACAGCTATTTACAGCCAACCTAGAAGCCATTCCCTCTTATTCCCACGAGCCTACCTGTCTTACACATGTCAAAAATCGGGAGGTTCAGTGTGGGATCCCTTGCAGCTAGCTACAGGCTTTCCTGAGATTCTAGTTGTAGAAAACAGATCGGTTCTTATGAGATTGAAAAGGTTAGACATCTGCTGCCTGATATGTTCCTAAGCTCAGGTCCCTCTGAGTGGCATTGTGGGGCGAGAGAACTACGAGTTCTAGAAGCTACCAGTGTCTCTTATTCTGCTTTCCATACATGCAGGCATTTAGCTTCACAGGAAGCAGCAGGAGAGGGCTGAAAGAGGCAACCATCACTTTGGTAGCCTGTTCCACTGCAGAAAAGTCTGAGAGAGAGGCAGGAGCCACCTCAGGGCCTCCTGGTCCCAAGTTGGATCTGCAGAACCCACGTAAAACAGGACATGGCCTTGCACATCTGCAATCCCATATCTCCTGTAGCATTATAGGATGTGGAGGCAGAATCCCTATAACTCATAGGTACATAAAAGCAGCAAACAAGAGCCCCTGTCTCAAACAAGGTGGAAGGCTAGGACCAACACACAAGGGCCTGTGGGGGGAACATCAGCCTGCCCCTCCCCCCAGGATTCAAGGATGGCTTAAAGAACCTGGGCCTACAGTGCAGCCATGACCCAGGAAGACTGACTCAGGATGAACTTGGTCTCCAGAGCTGAACCTGACAGAATAAATCAGCCAAGATATCCTGGTGTCCATCCAAGCATCCAGGCTGACCTGTTCCACCAATGACCCACGGCCTCCAAGATCCCAGAGAATCTCTATCTTTTCTGATTTGTAGAGCTATGAAGCAGCCGTTCTTTGGTGGCCTCCAAACTGTTTCTTTCTCTCTACAGAAAGAAACCACAATCCCAGCCTCTCAACACCCATCCGTCCCTCCCTGAAAGCAGCTACAGAAAACATAGTCCCCAGGAATTCCTCCTTCCTTGACTCTCCACACCACTGTAAGAAAACTCTAGAACTGAACAAGATTCTGGCAGCCTCCCTTCCCCACGCACCATGGCCACAATCAGGGATTTCAGCTTTCTGTCCCGGTTCTCTGTATTTATGTCAGAGAGTTCATTGTTTCCAAATGTGTTGAGTCTCTCTATAAATCAAGCCCCAGATCTTGACTCTCATTCCAGGGAAAACTCACAAGACGATTCTACACAAATAAATCACAGGAGGGTGGGAATGTCAGAGAACGAGCAAAACCATTCAGACTCGCACCCTGGGAACATGGTTTTCCCAACTACTTAGTGGTACCCAAGAGCAATCCTGTACCTTCTCCAAGACCCAATAGCTAACTGGTGTTTTACATGACATCATTTTAAAGCTTAGTTGGCTGAGAAGGATTAATATTTAATGCGTTGGGGTTCATTTTTGCACTGTCTTTTTTCCTTTTCTTGTTTATTCATCTCACTGCTGAGGATAGGACCCAGGGTCCTGCATATATCAAGTACATACATGCTCTACTCTTGAGCAAGGGCTCCCAGCTACATTAAACACAAAATCATGAAATATTCTTTTTTAAATGTCATCACTTTGAAGACATGCTTTTGTTTCTAGTTTTGGTTTGGGGGTTGATGTTGTTGTTGTGGCTGTTGTTGTTTTGAGTCAGGGTGAACGTCTAAAAAGCTCATGATGTGTATTGTTTGACATGGCCCCGGTCACGTCAAGGACCGCAATGCCTCAGATTCATGGGAATGGTAAAGCCTGCCCTTGAACGAAAGGCTGAGGCAATCGCAAAGCACCCCCTGCTCCAAGTACAATTATCTACAAACAATTGGCCAGCATGTGCAAAAACTACAGGGACCTGAAGGCCAGCCAGTGACACAGGATGACCTGTCTCAATATATAGAAGAGACTGCATTTTATCAAATCTTTTCCTTCTCCATCTTTTCCCCTGAAACGTTCAACCTCTCCTTGAGGTAGTCAGATAGCTTTCTTTGGTAGGTATTTGTCTCCCGGGGCCAGTCAAGCCCCACTGGCCACCTTGTCTAAATTCACAACTGACACCAAGATTGCAGATGACCCAGTCTTAGGGAGAGGAGCCTAAGAGAGGTTTCAACCCCCTTCTGCCCTGAGTTGATTTCCTTGTACAGTTCCTTAGTAACTGCACCTATTTCTTTATGCCCAGGGCACGCCCCTGTCCCCAGCTGGTCTACAATGAAGGTTCAGTGACATAAAGATGCTGGACAAAGAAAATGGAAGTCCACATCCAGAGACCTCACATCCCTTGCCTGAGCCTGGGTCTTGCTCAGATGAAGCCTTAGCTGCCCATGCAGACAGTCCAAGTTTGGCTCCCTGAAGGAAATGGAATGCTTTGAGAAATTCAAACCATCTTAGGAAACTCAAACACTGCCTTATTTTTAATAGCCTTTCTGGGCCTATTTCTGAAGGTATGCCCTGTTAGCCAAGCCAACCAACCATCTACATGAGTTTGCTGAGTCGGAAGGGTGGGTACTTGGAGCTGACTCTGAGCTGAGTTCTGGTTTGGATTTCTGCTGTTCAGTCAGAAAAAGTCTTGGAGGCCATTGGGACCTCGGACTCCTTATCCGTAAAATCGCTGTGAATGGCTAAAGATGGCCAGACTCTGTTATTGTTCCCGTGCAAAGGTAGACTCTATTTTCCTCCTCTTAAATCTAGATTAGTTTCATGAATGATAGACATCAAATGGAGTAGAAACACGTTCTGGGATTTCAGAGTCTAGGTTACCACACTGGAACTTGGATACCCCATTGGAAGGAAATCCAAGCAGCCTGAAGAAGACCACAGCAAGTGTTGCTGCTGACAGTCAGGGGTCAGAGATGCCTGGCAAGTGTGTCTTTCAGCCACCAGGCAGAGTTGGGATAGGTCATCCCCACCCACCCATCCAACTCAGAAAGCTTTAGAGCAAAACCAATTAACAATTGTTTTCCTAGAGAGCTCTGGAGTGGGATATTCTGCAGTGATGGCTCAGACAGAAGTGACTAGGACCCATCCTGTTGTGTATATATACATCAAGACCTAATGTCCCTAATGTCCCTAATGTCCAAGGCAAGGTTCTTGTGGAGCTGAGGCTACCGTACCCTGTGGTGGCAAGAGAGCAAACGTGCCAATCCCATCGATAGCTGTATCTTCCCTGCTCCTCACTTCCAGCTTCTCCCGGGTCTTCAGACCACAGAAGATGGGCCTCCTTGTCCAGCCGAAGAAGCTGCTGAAAATTGGGCTAGCCTGGTCTAGTCAGGGGCAGAGAGTATGAATCCCACTGTCAGTGACCTTGACCCCACCGACTCCTGTCACTTATTTCTTCTAAAGCATCTTGAGCCCAGCAGACTGCCAAGGGGTAAGGTGGCTACCTGGGGAGTCCTTCACACCCAGGAACAAACCTCTGACTTCTTGCATGTCAGCCTGTGAGACAGGGGCTGACAATGTAAGCCCCATGCAGCAGTAAAACCACAGAGCAAGGTTCTGTGGGTTCCTGGAAGGGTCACACACTGCAGGCCGAGGCAATGACAATGGTTAGCACAACCGCTGAAGTTCTCTGAGCAGGAAGCCATTCTGGGTGCTGGGCACAGTACGGAGCATCTCATAGGATCACTGCAGTCACTCAGAACTGAAGGGGTTGAGTGGGACATGCCATGTATATGCACAGTCCCAGACTGTGGGGTATGTTCAAGGTGTGCTGTTGAATGGGATGAAGGGGGTACCACAACATTGTTGGGGGTGGTAAATGTGAACCTATATGTACATGTATGCAGATGTCGGAGCTAAACATCAGGTGTGTGTACGTCCTCGAAGTGGCCCATGCTGTTTATTGAGCCTGGCTCTCTCACTGAGGCCAGGGCTTACAGAGTAGGCTAGGCTGTTCAGTGAACCCCAGGGATCCCCCTGTTTTCTCATCCCCAACACTGGGGTTACAAGCGTGTGCAAGCTCAGCTTTTTACATGGGTTCTGGGATCAGCACCAGGTCTTTGTGTTGGCATGTCAAGCACTTTACTACATGAGCCAGCTCCCCAGTCCCATCTGTAATATTCTTGACAAGAATAGGAATGATAACCTGCCAGCGAGTCTCTGAAATTGATCTTAGATTCTCCGTAATAGCAAAACTAGAGGCCTAAAAAGTTTTTAATTAATTGTACTGGATTTGGGGGTGGAGTATGAGTGCATGGGAGAAGTAAAAAAAAAGTGTCACTTCCTGACTCTCGGGGACACTGAACCCACTTTAGTATGTTACTGAAAGTAAATTGCAGAATCTAAACAAATACTAGTCCCCTTGCTGGGCTCAGTTGGGGCTGGCAAGATCTGTCAGTGACGTGTCATTCAAGGTAGACAGTGAAAACTGCACTTTGCTTCCCCAGTGCCTTGCGAGGCCTGAGGGACTCCACTCAGTTCAGCATCAGAAGTGAATGAGAAAGTAGATAGCTCCGGCTACTGACACTGCTGTCCCCAATCCTGACGGTTGAGGGGCATTCCATCTAGAACCCACTAGCCTTGGAGCCTGTGGAGCTCAGATCCTAGAGCTTGAAGCATCTGGGTGTCCCTGCAATAGTCACAGTCAGTTTGGCAGATTAGTGCTTGCTCGGCCTCTAAAATTTGCTACTGATGCAACCTTGAAAGGGGGCCTTGTAAATCTTGTAAGTTTCATGAGCTTCCTAAGCCTTGTGTGTGTGTCATTTACTTCCTAAGCCTTGTATGTTTCCTTTGTTGTCTGAGACTTAGCCAGTGTTCCTCCAGGAATAAATGGCCTACATAGAAAATGCCATCACCAAGTCACCACTAGTGTCTGACCTAAAGCATCAGATGCATATCGTAGCCCAGGGTCTGTGGTCAGGAGTCCTGGAGCCTCCACAGGCTTCTGCTCAAGCTCTGGATCTTGCTGTGGTCCTGGTGTTGACCAGCCATATTCGTATTTGGAGGTGAGGTTGGGAAGAGTCATCCCCTTCCGTGTTTCTTCAAGTTGTTATCAGAGTTTTCTGAAAAGGGACCCTGCACTGTGCAGGTCCTGGGTGAAGAGGATAGACGTATACCATCTTCTTTACTTAGGGCTTCTTTCCATATCTGTCAGGATGCTATTCTGACTCCCATGTCTCCTCGTGCCCCAAACCCAGCATCCAGACAGATTTGGGACCCATTGTGACTACTCTGTAAAACAGTCTCTCCTCTGAGCATGGTGGGTCATGTCTGTCATCCCAACACTCAGGAGGCAGGAAGATCCTGAGTTTGAGCCCAGCCAGGTCTACAGAACGTGGCTTCAGAAATCAAAGCAGTAACAAGTTATAAGAACATTCAAAACCCCTCCATCTGGGTTGTGCGCCACAGATGCAGAGATGACGTAGATAATCCTGTCCTCTCCCCTAGCACAACACATACACGAGATAGTGTGTTACGGCACAATGTGTCCGCAGCCACCTTCGCTGGCCTGCCCTTTCTTTTGGCTCTGAAACAATGGCTGCCTCACAGCGATGTTCAGGGCTATCACTCTGCAGAAGCTGGTCCTAACTGCCGTGCCTTTCTCTTTTCTCTGCATATGAAAGAAAATATATAGCAACAAATGGGGCTGGGGAGAGGGCTCAGTCAAAGTGCTTGAGGACCTGAATTCAGATCCCCCGTTCCTATGTAAGAGTCTAGGCATGGCGGTACACGAGCTGGTTATCACAGTGACAAGCAGATCCCTAGGCCTTGATGCACAGCCAGTGTGGCTGGCAGTATAGGTGGAGAGCAATCAAAAGAAAACACTTGATGTCGATTGCTGGCCTCTCCATGCACATGCATGTAGACATGTACACACAGAACATGTACACACACACGCACACATGCACACCAACAAAATCACCAAACAAAAATTGGCCAGGAGATTCCCAAGGACACTGAAGAAACACCAGGTCCCCCACGCCTTGGCTGCAGAGGCCCCAGACATGGGCCTGAAGCCTCAACGCCTCTTCTTAGAAGAGAACTTTGCATTTCAAAATCGGAGGAAAGGAAGGCTGTAATTATTAAAATTGTGTGTATAGAAGAATTTAGCCTTTCATTGAAGGTGTCCTGATGACCCTTCAGCAACTGCTCGGGAAGATAATAGGGCTTAGAGCAATTACACTGCCCGTCAAATCGCAGGCATGAGTGATCCTGTCCGTGCTCCAAGCTGGAACAGTTCTCGGTGTTGCTCACACACAGCTGTTTCGTTTTAAATATCTTGGCAGAAAGCCGCTGAAGGGACTGTGTGGGCAGCCCGGCTGCTGGAGCTTAACTCCTTCCGTGCAAAACATCTCCTTCCCTCTCATCCTAATCCTCTGCCCTCCTGCCTTCAATGCTGTGAAGGGAAGCCTTTGAGCATTGTGTCTGGGTGTTCAAACTCAGCTCTCCAGCTGAAAAAAAAATCTCTCAATCCCCCCCTCCCCAACTGTCTGTCTGTCTGTCATGCTGTCTGTTAGGGTTTTACTACTGTGAACAGACACCATGACCAAGGCAACTCTTATAAGAACAATATATATTTGGGGCTGGCTTACAGGTTCAGAGGTTCAGTCCATTATCATCAAGGCAGGAACATGGCAGCATCCAGACAAATATGGTGCAGGAAGAGCTGAGGGTTCTACTTCATCTGAAGGCTGCTGGTGGAAGTCTGACTTCCAGGTAGCTAGAATGAAGGTCTTAAAGCCCACACTTACAGTGACACACCTCCAACAAGGCCACACCCACTCCAAACAGTGCCACTCCCTAGGTCAAGAATATTCAATCTCTCTCTCTCTCTCTCTCTCTCTCTCTCTCTCTCTCTCTCCCTCTCTCTCTCTCAATAAATTGTACATGAAGCTGGAAGAATGGCTCAGCCCATAAAGTCCTTGTCCACCAAGCATGAGAACCACAGTTTAGGTCTCCAGAACCCATATCATGTCATAGGGGTGGGGGCAGAGACAAGGGATCCCTAAAAAAAGCCCAGACAGTGAACTCTGGGTTCAGAAAGGACCCTACTTCAATATATAAGGTCCAAAATGATCCATAAAGATAGTCAGTGTCAGCCTCAGGTCACTACAGGCACAGGCATACACATACACAAACACACACACACACACACACACACCATGTATATATGCAAAGGGAAAAATTACACATGTTAATAACACACCATGTGCTGCTTTGTACCTTTATACGTGTATAATTATATGTATGTGTATAGAGTCACTGGTAGTAATTGAGTTAAACATATGTAGAAATTCAAGTATGTATCATTTCTTTATGGTGAGGACATTCTAGATCCTTTCCCCAGCTTGCTGAGTTAAACCGCATCATTATCTGCTGCTATCTTCTGCACTGCAGGTAGTCAAAGCACACCAGAGACTTAGTGCCTGTCAGTCATCTGTCCCTCCCCCCCCCGCCCCCACTCTCCCCACCTCTAGTAACCACCATTCTGCTCAAAGAATCAGTGATATCATCTTTCCTATTGCACACACAAATCTCTGACCTTTTTCTATCCCTGGCTTATTTCACTTAACACAATGATGCGCAGTTTCACCTATGCTGTGGCAAATGGCAGAATTTCCTTTCGTATGGCTGAATAGTATTCCATGGCCTAGATGTACCACAATATTTTCCTTACCTATCCAAGTGGCCAAGGAGATTTAAATTGTTGCCGTTTCTTGCATTTCGATTTTCAGTTCGATCGGTGGCCAGCTTCCACACTCAGGGGCAAGTTTTACGACGTGATACAGGATAGTATGCTCAGGGTCCTGACTGGGAACCGTCTTGGCAAACAGGCTGAGTTGAAGGATTCAACAGCACAGTTGTTCTCAGGGCTCAGCCTAGAGTATGAGAAATGCAAAGGGATAGTGTGGACCTCAGGGGATTCTGGGAGCTGATGCCTGCGCTTTCCTCAATCCCTAGGGTCAGAGGCGGGGATCTGTCATCAGGATTTGGAAAATGCAGCTGTGGGAGAAGAAGGGGACAGCCACTGAGAGCCGCAGCTTCAGATATAAGGCATTTAGGACCAGCAAGCACCCTCAGCAGCAACAAGGACACACACACACACACACACACACACGCAGGCACGCATGCACGCACCACTGTAGTCTTTCCCAGTGATGCCCAACACAATTAGAGGCCAAAGTTGGGCCAGAGGAGGATCTACTGATGCATTCTGGTCAGGTGAGCTTCCTGGGACTTTGGGAAGGGCGGGAGAATTGTAGACTAAAGCTGTAGATTCAGCACCAAGAAGTCTGAAGATGTAGGCTTATCCTCCTGACTACCCCTCTTGCTGAAGCCAAAAACATTGCAAGCAGTCAGGGGTGGGCTGACTTGATGACAATATATAAGCACTCATTTAACCTACCCAAATTATCAAAAGATCATTGATCAAGAGCCTTCTGGGGACCCGGAAGCCAAGTCTTAAGGGCTCTGGGTCACTGGAGGAACCCTGAGTCAGCTAACTGTTCATGTCAGTTTGGCCAGGCTGTAGCACTGATACCCATCAAACACTAGGCTGACTGTTGCCCGGTAGGTAGTTAGTGGGCGGGATTAACATCTGTCAACAATGTAGCCTCTAAATCTAAGAGATCAGTCTTGATGCGTGTGTCTCCTCCAACCCACTGAAATCATTGAGACTAAAATTTTTATGGAAGAAGGAAATAATTGCACCCTGAGACTGTTATGTGAAAATCCTGCCTAAGTTCCCAGCCTGCCAGCCTTCCATACAATCTTCAGGCCAGTCAGCCCACAGTCACGAAACCTGTGCTTTAGAAGTAAACGGGTGGATCCACTGATGATCCACTGATCTGTGTACTCATCCATCATCCATCCATCCATCCACCCACCTATCCTCACATATATTTATCTATTCTTTGTACACCTATTCTCCAATTCATTCATTCATGTATCCTCCCATTCATACAATCACA
The DNA here is from genome assembly GCA_036184795.1 of Tokudaia tokunoshimensis. Lineage (NCBI taxonomy): Eukaryota > Metazoa > Chordata > Mammalia > Rodentia > Muridae > Tokudaia > Tokudaia tokunoshimensis. The sequence continues at coordinate 125,492,200 of BTHU01000005.1, read as the reverse complement.
CATCTGTCCATCCATTCTCCTATCCATCTATCCATCCAGCCCCTTCTCCCAGCCATTCACCCATGTATCCGCTCATACATATATCCATGATACATGCTTCTCCTTTTTACCCACTTGCTCATCTGTCATCCAGCCAGCCAGGCCATCCATTTTCCCATCTATCCACCCATTCATTCATCCATATTCTCACCCATCAACTATCTAGCCACTCACCTATCTTATCCATTTATCTACCCATTGATCATTCATCCTTCCCTCTGCCCATCTATCTGTCTTTATTTCTATCCTCTATCCACTTATCCCCCAAATACCCACCTTCAATCCATCTCTCTCTCCTCCAGGTTCATTGTCTAATCTATGGCTGGGCAACATCTGGAACTTGTAGACAGTTATCTTGCCACCGCTCCGAGGTCCAATCTCAGAAGGGTCCTGGCACCCATGAATATACACTCCACCCAGTGTGCACAGGATGTCACTGCAGCTGACCACATGGGATACTGCTGGCTTGTCTGTTCTGCCTTGCACACCTAATTGTTTCCCCCTCGGTGACTTCTGAGAATCCTGAGGTTGCTTAGCTAAGTCCTTGCCTCTGCTCCCAGAGCCACATCATCTGGCTGTCACTAGGGCTCACACCCATCTGCTAGCCTAGAAGCAGCTGTGGCAAACGGGATACATCCCATGGGTTCCCATTAACACCACAGCCTGGTTTGTTGAGGCTGCAAACGCAGTGCTGGGCTGTCTGCTCCCTGAGTGGATTTATTCCATATTGATGAGGACACGCATGGAATTCAGAGTTGGACACCCACTTCTACCCCAGAAAGCTGGCCGTTCTGACCCAATCAGGGCTCTATGTTCTTTGAACTGCATCATGGAAGATAAGCTTTGGAAAGGAAGAGAAGGGATCCCTTAAGGGTGGTATTCCCACTGGAGCAAGGTCCGGAGTTAAGAAATACAGGAGCAGTGAAGGTTTCAGTCTGGAGAACAATGTTGTCCCAGTCTGATGGATTTGGGGATTTCCAAGGAGGGCCATCTGTAGGGTCCTGTGGGGAGGAGCTGAGGGACAATGAAGACGCTATGACGGTTTAATGCAGAGGAGAGACATGCCAAGAAATAGAAGGAGAAATAAACATAGAGTAAACCTGGACTCCACCAACACGTCCTGGGGACAGTGAGCTGGAGACAGAGGACCGTGGTCTGTCCCGTGATGGGTAGTGAAGAGGAATGAAAACACACAGGAGCTCTGAGGAGCTATGTGTCTGACTATCTGATCACCCTCAGCCTCAACAAGATCAGAGACGGAGGTGATGGGTGAGCTTTAGCGCTTCCTTAGAACCATCAAGGCTTGGGTATGTCCCCCCCAAGAGTCACACACTGAAGCCCTGACCCCACTTCTACACACACACACACACACACACACACACAGGAGCGGGGAAGACTTCAGAATGTGCCTGAGCATGGGACTAATACCTTTCAAGAGGTAATGAAAATGAGGCCACCATGGGGGTCCTATTCTTGGTCGTCAACTTAACTACATTTAGAATTAACTAAAACACAAAATGGTTAGGTATACCTGTGAGGAATTTTTTTTTCCTAAATCATTTGAAGTGAGAAGACCCAGTTCTAATCCCAGTCTTTCAGGTGGGAAGATCCACCTTTAATCTGAGCTACATCTTCTGCTGGCAGGACAAGGAAGAAGAAAGCAGTCTCTCTCTCTTTTTGCCTGCTAACTTTCGCTTTGACTAGCAAATCCTTTCCTTTGCTGGCACTAGAGCCTACTTCTTTGGGATTCTGACATATACTGAAGACCAGCTGAGACATCCAGCCTCATGAACTGAACAGCTACTGGGTTCTTGGGTGGACCTTCCATTGATAAACAGCCATAGTTGGACTAGCTGGACCACAACCTGTAGGCCATTCTAATAAATCCCCGTTATTTATATGTTCTATAAGATCTGTTTCTCTGGAGAACCCTGACTAATACAGGGACTTTAATCCAAGATGTCTGGTGCTCATATGAGAGGTTAGGACACAGTCACACAGAGATGACACAGAGGCCTGGCAGGACACGGGTTGACGTGAGCAAACAAAGACAGAACAGCACTGGGATTTCCTGCCTCTGGAATCAACAAAAGATGAGTCTTGACGTATTAAGTACTGGTCCGTGGTGTTCTGTTCTGTGCGGTGTCCATGGTCCTTATACTGACTCTCCTCATTCTGGATTTAAGAATATGGAGGCCTCTATGGGACAGGGACTTGCTCCAGGTGGCAGAGTGTGGTCTGCCATGCAGTGAGCCGCTGATTGCCGACAAGCTATTGTCTCTTCCCATTGCCTCTCACATCATGGAATATTGACCGCCTCCCCGTCAGTCGCCTCGTTTGTGCAAACAACAGGCTCCTGTGAAAGCAAAGCAGGCTCTGTTTGTTGTTTTAAATAATGATTTTTTTCTCCTGGAGTCAGAGTCTCTCCTCCCTCAGCGTCAGGCTCCTGCACTGCCCTTCTTTCTGCCTCCTCCAACCTCTGGTCCTGATGGCCAAACCCAAGGAAAGAGGAGCTTCCACCCACACAAACCTAGCAGAAGCCTGGTGGGAGCTGTCTCTTGTGACTCTTGGAGGTGGTGGCACCAGCAGGAGATTCAAGGGGGAAATTCTGTGAGGTGATTAGAAGGGCAGAGTCTGCATCAGAAAGTAGGTTGGCCTGGAAAATAGAGATTTGGTTGCTGCGAGTTGAAGCATGAGGATTTGAAATCAGAGAGGCAGGAGTGTGAGAGAGAAAGAAAAGATAGCACCAAGCGTTATGGGTAGGACAGCCAGAATCTCTATCTCTATCTCTGTCTCTTTCTCTATCTTTGTCTCTCTATCTCTATCTCTCTGTCAACTCTCTCCTGTTCTCTCCTCTCTCTGTGTGTCTCTCCATGTCTCTGTCTCTCTGTCTGTCTATGTCTCTCTTTCCCTGTCTCTGTCTCTCTGTCTCTCTGTCTCTGACTCTCTCCCTCCTTCCCTCTGTAAAGGAAATCTTACTGAGAAAAGCCTCAGAGAGAGACTAAACACTGGGAAGCAGCTCCCCCACCCCCAGCTTCTCCCAGAGTCTCCTGTCGTTTTGTCCCTATATCTTAGTCTGGATGTCTCCGAATGTGACCGAAAACAGTGTCTCAATTCGCCCACTCAGCAAGAAAAATGAGTTATCTTTGAAAACAGAATTCTCAAGGGAGGAAGGACACCCTGAAGGAAGACACAAGTCACCTATGAGGAGGGAAGTCTAGGAGGAAAAGGAGCTTTCTAAGAGAAGGGACGTCCTGAAAAAGGAGGGAGTCTCTGGGGAAGAGAAAGTCCTGAGGAAGAGGGAAGTCTGTGGGAAGAACTCTGAAGGAAGAAGCTGTGACAGAGAGGAGCCCTGAGGAGGAGGAAGGCTTGAGGAAGAAGAGGCGGGAATCCTGAGGGACAGTGGCCCTGGCAGGTTCGTTTACAGCCTCCGGATTGCACACAGGCCCTGAGTGTTCCCATCTGCCCACTCCACCATCCTTCACCAAGGTCTCCATTGTGGGTGTTCCCTCTGACAGTTGAAGGTGGCTACCACATAGACAGACCAGCATCTACCCACGATAGGCATGGTGTTCCTCGGTGTTGTCTTTGGCTAGGCTTTCTAGATGGCTCCCCGTCCTCCTCAATGGGGGACTCAGCTGCCTATCGAGGTTCCACGCTAAGTCAGTAGGGGGTAAGAGGAAAAGTGGATGAGACCTCTGTTGTGGGGGAAGGAGGCCACCTCAAGAAAAGTGAGGATCCTATTAGAAAGTGGGTCTTGGTGGCACACCTGGGAGCATTTACTTAGAGACAGCTCTGCCTCTCCCTGAACACGGACCTGTTTTTCTCTTGAGCCTCCTGCTACGAAGGCGTTTGAAGAAGGGTGCTAATGATGTGACCCAGGGCCTCCTGTGTAGCAGGCAAGTGCTACACCACTGAGCTACACCCTCAGTCCAAGAGTGTCACCTACATCAGAGGTCACCTCGCCTCAGCTCCTCATGACAGACACTCAATCTCAATTCCCCAGTATTAAAGAGAGCCCCCTCTGCAATCAGCTTGAGAAGAACAATAGGTAACCTCTGGTCAGTCACTTGGGACATCACTCAGAAGTTCATGAAGAGCAAGTAGCTACTTACAGCCCCTTGGGAAAAGGGCTGTGGCCATAGGGGCTATGAAGATTCCCCAGGGTTTCCTCGTGGCTTAGAAAATGTGGAGATTTAAGAGAATACATACAAAATCACCAACCAACCACTTGCCCAATGGGAAGTGTTCAGAAATAGGAGCACTATTTGGGGTGTCACAAGCCTACAGCAGCTATCATCAGCCTTTAGGATGTAGTGACCAGGGATATGAATGGTTCCCATTTGTCGTCAACCCCATATACTAAAGAGCAGTCTGCTAAAATGACAGGCGTGCCAATTGAGGGACCAAGAGTGAGGATGAGAAGGAGGCACAGCGTGGGGTGGGGGACCCATAACACAAGATGTGGAAACTAGGTCATGGGGTCACTAGGGGTGAAGGCTAGAAAAGGGCTCTGACCCTTATCCCTCTTGGGCAGTCTGAGAGAGGGGCAGAAAGCACAGACAGAATGAGTCACAGGGTCAGGGGGTGGCAAGCTAACAGTGGAAGATTCAAGCACAGCAGAAGGGTGACTTGGTGATGGTCTTTCAGACTCTAATCCAGGCTAAGGTGAACTACAAAGAGAAAGCTAGCTGTGTCTTGTTGGGAATCTTCCCAGCAAGAAGGGAAGGCTGGAAGAGGAGTGGGGACAGAGCCAGTGAGTAGGGGACTCTGGGGTCAGAGCCTGCATCAACTTTCTCTAGACACTATCAGATGCCTACATGGACTATGTGAATCCTGAGAGCTACATGTAAGATGATCATCTGTGGTTAGTGCTTCAGGGACCCTGTGTCAGCAGGACAGGAGCCCCTATCTTGCATTTTGCATATTTCCATGGGGTGCTTCTGAGTCCTCCTCCATTTACATAAAAGTGGGTCATGCCTCCTTGTCTGTCCAGGAAGAGTAATCCTAAACAAGATAGCTACAACAGGAAGTCCAATGCTTAGGCCATCAATGTTGAATACTAGCACATGTGCCATAACTCAGCCCACCTCTGCCCTTGGCAGACATATGCAATCAATCGCTGAATTGTCTATACCTCCCCCCAGCAACCTAGTCACAGTTCAAGAAACTTTCAGAGTTCTATGTTAATAAACTCCTTCCCTTTACTAAAGAGCAGAATAACATAAATAATAGAGCTAAAGCATGCTCTACTGTGTAAATATCCAGGACCCTGGAGATCCAGCTCAATAGTCTTATTATCAGCCTGTTTTGTTTAAATGTAAGCAATAAATATTTTGCAGATTATTAATGGAAAAGCAAGCTTAAGAATTGCTGCTATTACTGATCAATTGGACGGAATAATTACTACAATCACTGTGTAATTCAATCCTTCCTGGTCTGAGAGGAGGATGTATGAGCTCTGGCAGCTCCTTGCCTCAACAGAGTCCCAGAGCCAAAAGGAGACAGTCCTTGAATCTGGGGCATCCCAGTTGGTGACTGGTTACCCAGTTTGTCCACAGAGGCTTGACCAAGCTACTCTGCTGGGAGAAGCGTCCTCTAAAGTCTTCACTAGTTGGTTGGTTGGTTGGTTAGTTGGTTTAGTTTGGTTTGGTTTGGTTTGGTTTAGGACTATTTAGATTACAGAGGAGAGAAACCCGACTCTAAAGAGTCTGAGCAAAATCAAATGAATTTGTTAGTTCTTGAAGGTGAAGGTGTAGGCAGGACCACAACTCAGCCAATAAAATGTTTACCTAGCATTCACAAAGCCTTAGGTTTGAATCGGAGGCCAGCCTGTGCCATATGGGGCCTTGTCAACAGTATTAGAGAGAGTCCACTTGGCAATCAGCTTGAGAAGAACAATCGGTAACCTCTGGTCACTTGGGACATCACTCAGTAGTCATACAGAGCAATGGCTACTTCCAGCCCCTTGGGGAAAGGGCTGTGGCCATAGTGGTTGTGAAGATTCCCCAGGGTTTCCACATGACCTGGGAAATGTAGAGATTTAATAGAATAAATACATCATGAGACAAGAGGCTCTGGTCTTGGTGCTCTAGATGGAGCTTGGTTTAGCTGGAGGCTACTCTCAAAGATTTGACCCTCAGGCAGACAGAAAGAGTCAGAAACAACAGAGACAACCTCCTGTACATTTGCTTCTTATTCCCACTGTGCCTTGGTAGAGACATGTCACTGGAGTTTATTTGTATGTCCATGCCATGGGTACCACACCTTCATATTTACTGCATGTATGTCTAACATGTGTCTGAGAATGCAGGAATGAGAATCAAATGCAGCCATGTCAAGACTGTGCCTACCCTTCTGCGTGGATGATAGATTCAGAGATAAGAAATTTAATTCAAGCTGCAATAACGACTGGAAGAAAAAATGAAAGAGTAATAAGAGAGGAGTGAAGGAGGCAGGACAGACCGAAAGCTGATATTTGATAAAGAACCCAGAGAGGGCATCTCAGGAATGGTGTTGGAGCTGACGCCATAGGAGGAAGAAGAAGAGGGGGAATGGGAGGGAGATGAGGAGGAGGAGGAGGGGAAAACGACAGTAGCCTTGAACCAGAGCAGCATGGGAGATAGTGGAGAAGGGCTGAGGGAGATGGATGGTAAATGTTGGGCCAACTTAAACAACATAGTGAGATGTAGCTCATAAAAGTAAGGGCTGCTGATATAGCTCAGTGGTAGAGCACTTGACTAAGCATGCATGTGTTTGGTCCCAGCAAAACACACACACACACACACACACACACACACACACACACACACACATGTGCAAAGGCCTGCCTTAGACTCATACTCATCAAATTGTGTACAAAGTGGCACTGTTGAGATTTCTGCAGGAACTCAACTGTAAGCTGAGTCAAAGATGGGTAATATTCTAATGCACAAGCTCAAATGTGAAAGATATTCAGTACGTTAAGTTTAGGCATCTGGGAGCAAGAGCAGTGTAAGAGCTTTTTAGGATTGTTTTAAGTGTGTTTGTGTGTGTGTGTGTGTGTGTGTGTGTGTGTGTGTGTGTGTGTGGTGTGCATGTGCCTGTGCCTGTATGTAGATACCTACAGACACCAGAAGAGGGCATCCCCTGGAACTGTAGTTAACCAGAGATTTTTGAGCCATCTGATGTAGGTGCTGGGAATTAAATGCAGGTCCCCTGCAAAAGCATTATGTGCTCTTAACTGCTAAGCCATCTCTCCAACTCCAGTGATCACTCTTTAAAATCGTAGTAAGTATACTAAGGAGATGAATCACTAAGTGCAGTCACTAGGGACCTCAGTTTAATCCCTGGGCCTATATGGTAGAGAGGGAGAGCAACCACTAGCATGTTGTCTTCTGGCCTCCATGCACCTGCTATGGCACCCATGTGCCCCCACCAAACATAAATAAATGTAATTTGATTTAAAAAACCAAAAAACAGGTTTCTTCTAGTGCTGAGTGCAGTGGCCCAAGCTGGCCCATCCTAGTATTTAGGGATCAGAAAGAGAAAGATCACAATTCCAGGCTAGCCTAGGATATGCAGAAAGATCCTGTCTCAGAAATGCAAAATATAACAGAAAGTATCACAGTAACAGTAATGACTAGCAGCTATGGGAGTGCTGCAAGGCACAGGTTGGATGTGCTTGTTCCCTCATATCTCTTCATCCAGTGACTGCCATATCTCATTGGCAGCTCAGCATAGACCACACTAGGAGTTTTCAACACAGAAAGCAGGAGAGTGAGTTTGTTTGTTTGTTCGTTTGTTTGAGAGTCCACTGATGTGTACTGCCTAGAACACCACTGACTTGGGGGGGGGGGTGTCTCTCTATGACTGGACTGGACCATCAAAGTCACCTTCTAACTGCATCACCTCTGCTCCCTACCCCTGCTGTTTGACCTGTGGTACCCACTATAACCTTCTGCCCAGTCAACACACAAACTGGTCATGCTTCTGACTCCAGGTTCTCCTGATGACTATTATTCTCCTAGGCTTGTGCAGGCTCAGATCTCTAATTCCCTTGGGGCCTTTCTGAGACACTCTCTTCTCCACTAGTGCTTTTCTAGTTGTGTAACACTGCCAGCCTCCCTCCTGATGTGTCTTCCTGGACAGTATAAGGTGTAGTCTTTTCTTACAGCATCTTTTACTAGTTTACCATTCCTGTTCTCTCTCACCTGAAATGCAGGAGTTAAGCACCAAAGGAGGCCATCCTTTTTATACCCAGCTCTTCAAGCCGCGCCTGGCACATACTAGGTGGCTGCTCAGTTTTCAGTGAATGAATGAATAAATAAATGACCTAGTGATTTCCCTTTTCATTGGAATGAACCCATCTATATTGGGTTGTCTATCTCGAACAATGATAAACAGCCAAAGTCAAGCAGGCCGTGCTACATGTGAAGAAACCAAGTACAGCCTGTGATTGTCATCTTCCCATTACTATGACAAAATACCTACGCTAACCAACTTATAATGATGAAAGGCTTGTCTTGGTTCAAGGTTTCAGTGTTTTTGATTCACGGTCACTCGGCTCTGTTGACTGTAGGCCTATGTCAATGCATCATGATAGTCAATATGGGATGGAGTAAACCGCTCACTTTATGACATTCAAAAGGCAAAAAGAGAGGGGCAGGGTTCCAATGCCCCCCCCAGGTCTATCCTCTGATGAAATGCCTTCCTTCTGCTAGGCTTTGTCTCCTAAAGGCTGCACAACCACCTAGTACCACCAGAGGACAAGGACTAGGCCCTCAATGCCTGAGTTTCAGGGAGCACTTCCTCAAATCACAGCACAGCCAATGAGAAGAGTGAGGGTTCTGTTTAGAGCCAAACAGGGGCCCGGGAACCAGTAGGGAGGCCCCGGGGCAGGGCCATGCTCTCCTGCAGGAGTCACATGACCATATCAACACCCTACATCATTAAATGAACTGCTCCCCAAATCTTTAATGTCTAGAGTCTTCACTGTGTGTGCTGCATACACTTGGGATGCTTCCAGTGAGCCTCTCATACGCGTCTGCACTGAAGTTTGTGCCTGGAGGCTGCAGAGCCATCTCAGAGCACATTACATGGTGGGATCAGAGGAGTGACGAAATTCACAGCGGGGCTTGTCTATCCTTTGAGCTTTTTAAATTTTTTTCTTAATTTTTACTTTTACTAAAGTAATACATGCACATAATTTAAAAATCAAAGCATACTAAATAGCTGTAATTGAAAATGCCAGTTCTCTCTCTCTCTCTCTCTCTCTCTCTCACACACACACACACACACACACACACACCACTCCACTTTCCCCCTGATTCCAGCTCCCGAGAGCCTGGTACTTCCCACACTTGCAGCCAGAGCACTCGCTCTACATCTTAACTTGAAATAACTGGTATGTAGCCATTTTCATTTATTAGTTTGTTCATTTTCAGAATCATCTCCTGGTACCTTGTGATGACAATGGATAAAGTTTGGCCCTTCACGCATACCTAACCCAAACCAAACCTGAGCCTTAAACCTAGTGCTCCCAAGGCACAGGAACACATCACTCAATGAGAGCGTGTTTCATGAACTATGTGGATAGGTGATTTCATCCCATGACTGTCCCAGAGTACACTCATATAAACCTTAGAGCTGTGAATAGTCACTCTGTGTGGCCTCTTAGTGGGTGATAAAAAGGACATTCCTGAGGCTGCTGATGGTGTAGCTTAAAGACTTTCACCAGTATGTAGAAGGAATCTACTCTAAAATAGGCCAATTAAGCTCTGTCTTTTATAAGTTTCCTTAGCTGTGGTGTTTACTAACAGCAATAGAAAAGTAACTAGGACAGAGGATTTTGGCCCCACCCCTATCCTCCACCTCCACTATGGCAAGTATGTGGAGCCCCCAGTTTCTCAGTAGGAATCGATGTTCACTGCAGTGGATTTTCTGGAACCCACCAACAAGTTTCTTCTACCCATTAGAGTCCAGCTGGACCCCAGAGTCAGTCCAAAGCCTGGCCCCAAACTAACTTGCATCTTCTCACTGTCTCAGGCTGCTGGGCCTCTCTAAGCCTCTGTCTGCTCATCTGTAAAATGGAGCCACTAACCAGCACTCCTTCTATTATTGTTGATGGGAATAAGACAAGGTGTCAGCAGGAAAGAATGTGGTCCCAAGCAGGTACCTGGGGCTGAAGATGCTGATGTTCCTCCCTCCTCCCTCTATTCCTCCTCCTCCATTTCCTCTTCCTTTTCCCTCTCCTCCCCTTTCCTGTCCTCCTCCTTCCTCTCCTTCTCCCTCTAATCTTCCTTCTTTCCTTTCTCATCCTTGCTCTCTTCTCTCTCCCCCCCATCTTCCCCCTCCTTTCCCCTTCCTCCTCTCCATTCTCCTCCATCTCTTCCCTCTCCTCCTCCTCCCTCTCCTCCTCCTCCTCACCACAATTAGCAGGAGCTCTGTGAAACGCCCTCATTAATTCTCAGCTCTACTCTCCAAAGCTGTGTCAATACTGGGCTCTCAGCCTGGTACAACATATGCTGGGAAGAAGAAGTATGTCTGTCTCACAGGCATCCCTGTGGGCCAGATCCAGGATCTCAGGACATGCTTCTCAGTGAAGAGAGCATTGACATCTATAGGATGTGTTATCATTGCCCTCTGAAAGAGAGACAGTTCAGATGAGAGAGCTCCCTTTCAGTGGGAAAGGCCTGTCTCCTCCTTCCTTTTCTTCCATGAGTTTAGCAGTTTGGGGTGCTGACAGCCCCACCATCAGGAGCTTCAGTGAGTTGGTCATCTATCACACCACCAGGGTGGATGACTGGGAGAGTGGGTGGATGTGCTTGGAAGTGGTGTGCTTCGAAGGGTAGGTGGGTGGATGGATGGACGGACACATCAATGAAAGAAGGGAGGGAGATGATGAATGTGGTGAGCGGCTCCTCCTTCAGTCTTGACTTACCTTAATGGACTGGCTGTAGTGTCCCACACTGTCCCCTATGGTATCTCTATCTCCCTTCTGATATTCGCATATTCAAGGGCCACGGTGCTAGCTCAGACAAGGCAAGAGGCAAATTCCAAAATGAAAGTCAACATTCAGGCCTTTGTCAGAGAATGTGTATGGTTGAGGGACAATCAGAATGGAGCTGTAGAAGGTTACGGGGGCGGGGGGGGCTAGAGAGATGGCTCAGCAGTTAAGAGCACTGATTGCTCTTCTGAAGATCATGAGTTCAATTCCCAGCAACCACATGGTGGCTCACAACCATCATACAATTGTAATTGGATCCAATGCCCTCTTCTGGTGTGTCTGAAGACAGTGACAGTGACTGTGTACTCATATGTACATAAAATAAATAAATCTTTAAAAAAGAAAAGAGGTCACAGGGCCATCAGACCACAGTGCCAGTCAGACCTCAAGAGGTGGAGAGGAGGCATCTTGGACTGTACAGCATCCTGGAGTACACAGCATCCTGGAATACACAGCATCCTGGAGTACACAGCATCCTGGAGTACACAGCATCCTGGACTGCACAGCATCCTGGAGTACACAGCATCCTGGAGTACACAGCATCCTGGAGTACACAGCATCCTGGAGTACACAGCATCCTGGAGTACACAGCATCCTGGACTGCACAGCATCCTGGAGTACACAGCATCCTGGAGTACACAGCATCCTGGAGTACACAGCATCCTGGAGTACACAGCATCCTGGAGTACACAGCATCCTGGAGTACACAACATCCTGGAGTACACAGCATCCTGGACTGCACAGCATCCTGGAGTACACAGCATCCTGGAGTACACAGCATCCTGGAGTACACAGCATCCTGGAATACACAGCATCCTGGAGTACACAGCATCCTGGAGTACACAGCATCCTGGACTGCACAGCATCCTGGAGTACACAGCATCCTGGACTGCACAGCATCCTGGATTACACAGCATCCTGGAGTACACAGCATCCTGGAGTACACAGCATCCTGGAGTACACAGCATCCTGGAGTACACAGCATCCTGGAGTACACAGCATCCTGGACTGCACAGCATCCTGGAGTACACAGCATCCTGGAGTACACAGCATCCTGGACTGCACAGCATCCTGGAGTACACAGCATCCTGAAGCAGGATGAAGTCAAAGGTGGCATCAGAAGAAACCCAGGTCTGCCGAGAGTGACCATAACCGCTTCCCTGTCATACTCTGGCACTGGCTGGTACAATCTGAGACCATCAAGCTCTAACAAATGGCAGCAGTGAGGTCCCCAGCCAGTCACACTTGCTGTGCTGGGAAGACACAAGGCACATTCTCCTGGCAGACAGAGGGAGACCATTCTACAGGCCTGTGTCTTGCAACAGCTGCTTTCTGTAGTTCTGAGATTCAAGATATAGAATGGCTTGTGAAGTTGCCAAGAAGTGGAGATAAAGAATTCCTTTGATGTGAGAGTTTCTCAGATTCATCAGATGGCGGAACCTTGTTTCTTAGCTCCAGTAGGGGCTGAACTCTGCAGTCTAATTTCCAAAGGTCAAGAGAGAAGAAAGGAAGAGGACTAGGATGTGGCACGGTTGGTAGAGGGCATGCCTAGCATGCAGGAAGTTGTGGGTTCAATCCCTGGCACTGCATAAGCCAGGCATGGTGGTGCAAACCTGTAAGGCGAGAGAATGAGGAGTTCGGGGTATCCTTGACTAAACAGTGAGCTCAAGGTCAGCCTACACTCCAACTAACCCCACCTTAAGAAAGAAGTTAAGGTGGGAGGGAGGAAAAAGGGAAGGAAGGAAGAAGGGAGGGATGAAGGGAGGGAAGGAGAGAAAGAGGGAAGGAAGAATGGTGGGAGAAGGGGGAAGGGAGAGAGAGAAAGGAAGAAGGGAGGGAGAAAGGCAGGGTGGAAGGGAATAAGGGAAGGAGGAAGGGAGGAAGGGAGGGTGGAAGGGAATAAGGGAAGGAGGAAGGGAGGGAGGGTAGGAGGGAAGGAACAGAGAAAGGGAATGCACAGAGGCAAAGCTAACACAAATCAATTAGAAATAGAATGTCAGTCTGTCTCCCCCTCCCCTGTGTGCAGCACACTCCAGTGCCAGGGTTGTCCTCAGTTTCTGTCCCCCTTAAGTATGAGTCAAGCTACCTGGGCACTGGGGCTGGGAGTTATGTCCTCATTTTGTGGCAAATGCTTACACAGCCACAGCGATAACAACTTTGAATTTACTGAGCGCCCTCTCACGCCAGACGCTGACCAGAGCAATTCCAACTCCATTACTTTAGTCTTTTTTTTTCCTGTGCATGAGTCTTCTTATTTTTTCAATTTTTTTTGTTAGATATATTCTTTATTTACATTTCAGATGTTGTCCCCTTTCCTGGTTCCCCCTCCCCAGAAAATCCCATAAGCCATCTCCCCTTCCCCAATCAACCCTCCCCCACTTCCCTATCCTGGCATTCCTCTACACTACAGTATCAAGTCTTTCTAGAACCAAGGGCCTCTCCTCCCTTTGGTGTCTAACAAGACCATCCTCTGCTGCTTATGTGTTTGGAGCCATGGGTAACTCCATATGTACTCTTTGGTTGATGGTTTTGTCCCTGGGAGCTCTGGGAGTACTGGGTGGTTCATATCGTTGTTCCTCCTGTTGCGCTGCAAACCCCTTCAGCTCCTTGGGTCCTTTCTCTAGCTCCTCCATTGGGGACCCTGTGCTCAGTTCAATGGCTGGCTGAGAGTGACTCCCTCTGTATTTGTCATGCACTAGCAGAGCCTCCCAGGTGATAGCTATATCCGGCTCTGGTCAGCCAGCACTTGTGGGCATCCACAATAGTATCAGGGTTTTATAACTGTATATGGCATGGATCCCTGGGTGGGGTAGTCTCTGGATGGTCTTTCCTCAGACTCTGCTCCATCCTTTGTCTCTGTATCTCCTTCTGTGGGTATTTTTTTCCCCTTTCTACAAAGGACCCAAGGATCCATACTTCGTTCTTCCTCCTTCTTGGGCATCCTTTGTTATGTGAAATGCATTACTTTATTCTTTGTATGTGGGAAGGTAACCGTGTCTCAGAGAGGTTACAGGACTGGTGTGAGGCCACACAGCCATCAAGCAGCAGACACGCATCTGAACTTGGATCTGACACGTTCACAGCGCCAAGCTTCCTGGCGGCTGAGTTCTCCCTTCCTTGTTTAATAAACGGTTGGGGGCCCAAGCCCCTCCCCCAAGCAGGTTGCTCAGAACAGGATCTACATCATAAGGAGGAGTGGGCTGAGGGAATGGAAGCTGGCAATGATCCTCCCCCCTTTGACTGACTCTGTTTATTGAGAAACAAATCGTAGCTGTTTTCATTTGTGTTTCTGGCACAATAAAAGTAAAAGATACGCCGGCAATCTGTTTAAAAAGCTCTCGCAATTCTGGAACTTGAGCTGATGGATTTACGGTATTTACAGATCCTATGGGAGTGAGGGTGCCAGCCACTGGGGCCCACCAAGGGTTTCTGAGGCTGTCGTTATTGGCCACACAGGGTAGCCATGAGTCATGAGGACCGACATAGCCCTCACTGCCTCTTGTAGCTCAGGGCCTTAGGTCTACAGCTGTCCTAATTGCTAGGGTTCATGGTAGCCTGGAAGGTATCCCCAGGCTACAACCCCAAGTGAGGGCTCCCTGTGAGCTCTGTACCTTTGATCCTGTGTAATCAGGGACTCCAGAATCTTCGATCCTTACCCCCACTTCTGCCCTGTCTGCTCCTACACAGGCCTCTGCGATGCACTCTGGGAAGCTAGTGCCTTTTGTAGGTTCCCATCAGCGCAATAGCCCCAGTGACTATCATAGCACCCAGTGCATAGTTGGCACTTAATAAATGCTTAATAAATCTTCAAAGGTCACACACATGCAAATAACAGGTAAAACATGAGGACCAGACCAGGAGGCATTCATCCACCTAGGGTAAGTCCCCTCCCTCTTCCTCACCCAAGACTCTTCTGACTTCTACCCACCTTTTTCTCATGTTTTGCTTCCTTTCTCCGATCTCTCGATGATGTCATCACACTCAGGTCTTGACACATCTCAGGGAGAAATGCACATTCCCGTTCTGCCTCTGATCCCTTGAGCCTCCGGGCCTTCTCTCTGAGCCCCAGTTTTCCCTTCTGTACAATGGGCACAGCACACCCGCTGTTTGCACTGCAAGGACAGGATGGGGGAATGAGGCAAGGGTGGTGCCACTCTGGCATCTCCACACCCAAGATGAAAGCCTCTGAGTGCATGCGGGGGACGGGCTGAAACCTTTGTTCTGGAGTTCCGGAGGAAGCAAGCATCCTCTGTGAGTCTAAGCCACAGATGCCGACTGTCGGTGAGACCGACAGTTCCATTAGGCAGCTGCCCACTCTGCCTGTGAGTGATTAAAACGTCACCATCTATCTGACGTGCTATACATCATCTCACCAGCCTGGCACTTCATCAAGGACTGTGTGAGTGTGAGCCGTTCTCGGCATCTTCCCCGGGTTGCCCCAAGGCCATGTAGGCAGAAGTGTGTGTGCAGAGGCCCAGGGAGCCTTGCAAGTAAGCACTGGGCAACATTTGAAGTGTGCTAGGGGGTTAGGTTGCATGGTGGAAGGTGGGGAGTCGTCCCTGTAGCATTGAATCTGGGCTTGAGACCTTCACTCTATGCCTTGACCAGACCCACAGTTAAATCCAAGTCACCTGAGCCTCCCAGGGCTTCGCATTTCAAGGGGAATATTCTTCCACCCAGGGTCATGATTCCTTCAATTTACACAGCCAGGGTCTTGCAAGGTATGTGGTATACAGTAGGTGTCACAAAGTGCTGATTGAGTCCAGGAAGTGACAATCAGAGTTGTAATGTCCCAGGCTAGGGGGACTTAGCAGTGAGTTGTCCTGCCCCTCATTTAAGGAGAACAGAGCAACCACAGGAGTAGCCAAGGTGACCACAGCTGGTCTCCACTGTTCACGGTGTAGCAGGCATTGTGCTAAGTATGTCACGGTTGAAATGGTGTCTCCATTATATATGCACCCCTGGAAACCCTGAAATCTGTAAAATGTAAGGCCTGGCACCCAAAATAGCAAGGGTCATGAGAACAGGATTCCAGAAGCTGGGGGATTCTGAACCTAGGGCCCACTCAGAAGCCACTAGAGTCATCAAAGTATCCTCACGAGGCTGAGCCTATACACAGTCCCCACACCCATACCCTAGTCTATCTTTTGCAAGCCACCCATAAAGATGACTTTAAGGATTCAGGCTTGGGAGACGGAGGCAGGTGGCTCTCTGAGTTCAAGGCCAGTCTGGTCTACAGAGTGAGTTCCAGGCCAGCCAGGGCTACACAGAGAAACCCTGTCTTTTAAAAAAAAAAACAACAAAACACAAACAAACAAAAAAGGATTCAGGCTGTCTCCAGGATGTTGATCCAGGGGCCACACCCTTCTGACAGAGACTATTTGCATCAAAATAAAAAGCTGAACCCAGGCTACCCCTTTATTACCACACGCTGTTTACTATAAGGAGAAGTATATTCCAGCCTTCTCATCTTCCCCCAGATCTCTCAGATGACCTATATAGCCAGGGCACAGAGAGGCTCATGCAACCACTGCAGCAGCAAGACAGGTGTGTGTGTGTGTGTGTGTGTGTGTGTGTGTGTGTCTGTCTGTCTGTCTGTCTGTCTGTCTGTCTGTGTGTCGCTGAAGAATGAAACCTAGAGCCTTAAACATGCTAAGCAAGAACCTACCACAGAGCCACACCCACAAGCCCTCACCAGGAGACTCTAGGCCAGTGCTCTACCACTGAGCCATGCCCCCAGCTAAATCTTGCTTTTGAATGTTGGAAAAGATGAGTCGTGCTCTTGGCTTTCTAATTTCAATCTCGTGCTGACCAGTCACCTTAAGAGACTGACTCTCTTTGCCCTGTATATAGCAAATAGACCGTATCTTCTTGACTTCTTACAACAGCTCAAAGACATAGATATTGCAGAAGTCGTCCTCATTGCACAGATGGGAACATGAAGACTTGGGGAAGTTGAGTCCCTTGCTCAGCCGTACTAGTGGGCAAAGCAAGAATAGAAACACAAGCCTGCCCAGACCCGTAGCCCCAATTCCCCTCCCCCCACTGCTCTGAAAGCCACAAGCCTTGTTGCCTAAGGTCCTTTCTGTGGCCCCAGCTCAAGCCAGGCAATCAGAAAATGTTTGAATGAGAGGCCAGAGTCAGCTCACCTAGAAATTCACACAGAGGTGGCCGAGGGATGACGGGAAAAGTGGGAGCATGGCTCAGGATGGCTGGCAGCTGGTATACACAGCACCAGAAAGCCTGCATGCTCTGGCACGTCACCCATGCCCACAGCCCTCCCTCGGCCAACCATCAGCTGCCCCTGGCTCTCCGCTCCTGGAGCAGAAATTCAAATGCCTCTGGACTCTGTACCAGCAGCCGTCCCAGGGACCCTAAGACCTGAAGGAAGGATGGTGGGGGACAGGAAGCAGACGGAGACGGTGAGGATGGGAGGTGACAGCAAATACACACTCCACTCAGTGTGGTTTCTACCAGGGACACCTGCTGAGGACCTCCAGCCATTTCTCAGGTCTCCTTGCTGGTCTTGATTTTGGGTTCTTCCCCTTTGCGCTGAAGGAGAGACACACTTTCTCTGGGCCCCCAGTATTTCTTAGCTGGAAAATGTGATAGCAAGGCCTAGCTCAGCACACTGATTCAAAAACAAGTAGAGAGAGAATATCTGATTGATGCACAAGTTCACAAAATATTAGCTTCCTCCGGGTCCTTGCTTCCTTTCTTTCCCCTTCTCTGCTTCTCTCTCTCTCCGACCCGTCCTTTCCTTACCTTTGGGCCATCCAGCTGAGATTGGCATCTGGAGTGCTCCAAGTGTCCCCATGTAAGGATCTGGCTTTCCTGGGGCTTCTGAGTGGACAGCAGGCTGCAGTCAGCCCTGGGAACTGAGCTAATGGCCAGGGAGATGTGATGGTATGTCTGCCCACGCGTGTACCCCAGCTTTACATGAATGTGGAGCCCAAGGAACAAAATCAGCCTTAGGGTGACCTAACAGTGCCAGTGACTTAGAAATGGGGCTGGTGTCAGCACTGGGGTCCTGCCTCGTAGCGGCTACTCTGGGATGTCACTTATCAAAAAGTCCAGCCCTTCCTCTTCCACAGGCTCTGTCGCCGACCGCTGGGCACTGGTTTGACTTGGTCAGAGAGTCCAGCCTCTGCCCATGCCAGAATCGCCAGCGCTGGGCATGCTTCCAAAGAACCAGATGGCCTGGCAGAATTCACTTGCCCAGGGTTCATGCCACTAGGAGGAGATGAGAAATGTGAACCTTTAAGAAGAGGCTCAGAAATGAGGTCCAGGGGTTCAGGTGTGGATCGCAGCTTCTGTGAAGAAGAAAGGAAGGAAGGAAGGAAGGAAGGAAGGAAGGAAGGAATGAATTTGCTTTTCCTGCCTTGCAATAAGAAGGTTTCAGCTTTTGGGGCATGTGCCAGGTCCCG
Organism: Tokudaia tokunoshimensis; assembly: GCA_036184795.1. Lineage (NCBI taxonomy): Eukaryota > Metazoa > Chordata > Mammalia > Rodentia > Muridae > Tokudaia > Tokudaia tokunoshimensis. Next base: position 125,473,747 of record BTHU01000005.1, on the reverse strand, counting down.
GACATAAGCAAGCCAGCTCAACCTCTCACCTCTCAAAGTGTCAGCCCAAAACTTGTTAAAATTTCAGATTCCCAGGCCCTGCTCAGGCCCTGCTGGATTCAGATCCAAGCTGGAGACCCCAGTGCTGGTGACCTGTGCTCATGTGTTCACCAGGGAGGAGCCTGAGCCTCAAGGAAATGAGTGAATGGGTCAGGTGGCTGAGATGCCAATCCATCCAGCGACCTCCCAGGGGTCAGGTGCAGTCCTCTGGCCTTTAACAAGGGCTTCTGGAGGCATTGCAGAAGCTGGGGTGCTGGGCTGGGGGTGGGGTAAGGAACAAGCTTAAAAGAGGGAAGGCAGCTGGCACTAATGCTGCGACAGAGCTATACCTCTGGCTGGGACTGACCTGGATTTCAGCATCTGACAAGGCACAGAGCCTCTTGACAAGGCAGCATCCTCAACTTCTTGTGGAAGGATGTTTACCCCAGTATCCTATTGCTGGCTTGCCTGCAGGGCTGCCATCGGGAAATGGCAGACTGCGACCTCTACTCCCTGAGAATCCACTTCCCTGATCCCTGTCTGGCCCCTGCTGAGTGGGCTTTCTTTCACACGAATGCAGAAACTGAAGCTGAGAAACTCAGACACACCTCCACCGACTCATCCTCTGACATACACAGGACACGTGATGTCTCAGGTCGCCCAGCAGATCCCTGTAGGCCGGGGGTTTCCTCTGCGACATCCCATCACATCTCAAGATGTGTCCCTTTCAAAAAACATGAGGCTTGGGGGGGGACCGTGTGGCAGAAGGCATCGCTCCCAGTGTGGTGAGCACTTCCGGGCTCCCTAGGATCTGGCCAATGTTCCCAGGTAGAGGCTTTGCAGAAAAAGTAACTCCACAGTGGCTCTGAGCACAAAGCTGAGCTGCAGAGCCACAAGACATGTGGGCGAGATTATTCTGAGAGCACAGACCTGGAGCACGGAGCCAGGGGCAGCAGGCAGCTGGAACGGGACTGCTGTTTTTAATAGAGCCCTTCCACAGCAGTCTAGATAGCAGCCCTGTAGAATGCAGCAGGACGGTTAGTCTGTTTCCATCCCAGTGCACTCATTAGGACTTTAAGAATAGAATGTGTCCCCTCCGCAGTGCCTTGCTTTAATATCTGTCTCCCCGAGACACTGGAGTTATTTTTATCTATTGCATGTTGTTCCGGGTGGAATTAGCCTTCCCCAGTCCTACACAAGGAAAAAGAGTTGTTAGATAATTTGCACCTTGCATGAAGTTTTAGTGGCTGTGCAACCCCTCTCCCCAGCACTCAGCCAAGTCCCCCTCTCAAACCCATGCTCAACTCATTCAGACCTGTAGGATGTGCCCATGGGGTGTCTATCCTAGCACCAGCCTGGAAATGGACCAGTGGCTATCCTACACACAAAGCAGGAAACCAGTTGGTTCTGTCTGTGAGGTATGTTTCTCCAGCCTGAGTTCAATCCCCAGCACCCACAGGAAAGCCTGGTGTTTGTATGCACAGTGCTAGGATGTGGTCTTTGGTGTTTGCCCTTCACCTTACCATGTCGTGCCAAGCACCAGCGCTTTCCCACTGATGGAGCTCTGTCACCTTGCGAAGATGTTGCCTGCGATGTTTATCCATTTATTAGTCAAAGGGTATCTGGGCCATTCCCACCTGTCCCGTGACTGCCGCTCTAAACATGGCATGCCCGCTTCCAATTCAATTCTACTGTTCCCTGATAAATGTGTTTCCATGGAAACAACTAAGTATCAACGACAATAGCCAGAGTTGGAGGACAATGCTTGTTTCTTAAAAAAAAAGGATGGGTATGTGGAGAAAGATTGGAAGATGTTAACCATGAGCTGCTCTCCTCCCTGCTGCCACGAATTGTCTTACCACAGACGGAACCTGTGAGATGGCTCAGTGAGTAAAGACACTTGCTGCCAGGACCAATGACCTTCCAATTCCTGGGGCCCACATGGTGGAGGTACGAACTGGAAAGTTATCCTCTGAGCTCCACACATGCACCATGCCATGAATACATACCCTCTTACATGCATGTACACATACCCTGAATAAGTAAGTGTGATAAATGTTTTAAAGCATCTAAAAGAACATAGGACTTATTTGAGCCTATGGATGGGAGATAGATTCCATCGTGGCTGGGAAGATCTGGGGCAGGAAGGAGAGGAAGCTGTTCACAGCCATGGTGAGGATGCTGAGAGCTGGCTAGCATTCCCGTTCCTGTGCACGGTAGGAGTCCAGCCGTGGGACGGTAGAAGATGGGTTACCCCCTGTGGGTTGACCTGTGGGTTCTGCGCCGTTGAAATGTGCCAATTTAAGCCAGATTAGAATGCATTAAAGGCAGGTTCATTGCGAAGTTGCTCTCAGGGTGAGTTTTCCGTGTCCAAGGACAGAGGCCAGGGAAGTCACCATGGGGAGAGGGGGTAGGGGGAAGAGAAAGAGACAAAGGGTGCAGGCACAGAGAGAGAAGAGGAGAAGAAGAAAGAGAGGGAGAGCCCAAAATGTCTGTATTGTGAAGGGAAGAGCCTCTGCAGGAAGGGCAGCCCAACCCCTGGGCTGGAAAGTTCAGGGTACGCCGGGCAGGGACTGAGGGATGCTGGGAGAACCTGGAAGCCAGGTCTGCTTTGTTATGTAAAATACGCACCTCAGCCCCTTGTCCTCCAGTCAGGATAATCTTTAAAAGTTGCGCTGAGATTGGTGCCCAAGATGATTCCAGATCCCGTGGTATGGACCATCACAAGACCCCAGCTCCTGTCTCTGCATTCTCATTCTGCCCCTGGGACTCACCGGTGGAAAGCGAGGGCAAGAGACATGCCCCTGCGTGGCGGCGACTTAGAAGGAGAGCAAGGGCACGCGCCCTCTGTGCGGTAGCGGATTTTCTCATCACTGGGACAGAACAACACTTCCGGAATGGTTTGTTTTGGCTCACAGTTCGAGAGAAGGGGATGGCATGGTGGCTGGAGCCTGAGGTAGCTGGTCACACTGAAGCTGCAGTCAGGAATGGGAAAGAGATGAACACGGTACTCTTTCAGTCTCCTTTCTGTGCAGTCAAGACCCCGGGGTCCTGGGATGGAGATGAAGGGTACTACTGGAGAGATGCCTGAGCCCGGGCTTGCTGCACCGGCAGGAGGATCCGAGCCTGGATCCCAGCACCCACATGACATTCCAGATCTGCAGGAATAGTGGAGGGACACATGAGGGCCGGCCTAGGCCTCTACCTGAGTAGCTATTGGTGGTTAACAGCTCTTCAGCGGTGAAGCCGCTGGGAAGTTGCAGGTAACCCGATAGGTAATGGTCTCATGCATTCGGCCCTAAGGAAACTCAGAGGGTCACGTGACAGTAGGAGGGGGCGTGCTGGAGAAATAAGGAAGGTTCCAGAGAGGGTGGGGGAGGGGGGCCAGGGAGAGGAATGAGGGGATGAATCTGACTTTAAAACATTGTGTGCTAGTAAGAAACTGTCAGAAAATAAACTCAAAATTGCTGAAAAGGGGGGGGGGGGTGGAGCCAGGCTTGGCCACTCATACACTAACAGTAACAGCGACACGGCGGCGGGGTTCTGAGACAGGAGGATCACAGAGGCTTACTAGTTGCCAGCCTAGCTCCAGGTACAGTGGCTGTCTTACAAGAAAAAGGTGGAGAGTGATGGAGTGGGCAGCTGAGGTGCTCTCCTGGCTTCTCTGTGTACACAGGTTCGTGTACATTTGCATCTGCGCGCACACAGACACACAGACACACACATACACAGAGAGAGAGAGAGAGAGAGAGAGAGAGAGAGAGAGAGAGAGAATAAAAGAAACATAAATAAGAGCTTAATAATTGAGTGAAATTAACATATCCAAAATTGCAATTAAAACCCAATTTGACAATCCCCCATAATTAATGTACAAGCCAAGAATCAGGTAACCAGAAGGTGTAGTGAATCACTAGACTCTGATTGTCGGTCGGAAGCCTTATGCAATGGAGACCTTTGGGGTTCCAGGTTGAGGCCCTGAGCCTAAGGGGCGAGCGAGTGGCTTCTCTTCCTTTCTCATGGGCTGAGACCGAGCCTGCTTCCTTGCCAGTACGCTTCGATCAATCTTGCTCCTGGTGCAATCAGATGTGGTAGGGTTTTAATTGCTTTGGATTGATTTTTGCCAGTGGTGCCTTCCAAACCCCCAGCCTGGGGACAGAGAGAGATTAGTCATGTCAAGGGAGGCTCCCCACTGACAACAGCAAAAACCAGCAGGGTGTGAAGACAGATTAAAACTAATCTTTGGAATCAACCTCTGGGTGGACCCAGGATGCCAGTGGCCATCTTGACAAATGGCAGCCGGGTGCTGAGGGTGGGGGTGTGTCAGTAAAACATTACAGAGGGACTTGGGATGTAGCTTTCCCAATCATAAAGCCCTGGCTTCTATCCTCAGCACCAGGTAGGCAGGGCAAGGTGGCACACACCTGTAATTCCAGCACTTAAAAGGTGGAGGCAGGAGGATCAGCTGTTCAAAGTCATTCTCTGCTACCCAGAGAGCTTGGAGCCAACCTCTGTGATTGCTTCCAGTTCAAGGTCTGGTTTTCTCTTTTTTCTTTTTGTTTGCTTAGTTTGGTTTAGGGATATTTTTTCCTTTTTTACATTTGTTTACTTGTTTGTTTGTTTGTTTGTTTGGGGTGGGGCAGGGGGTGCGTGCCGCAGCATGGGTGTGAAGATCAGAGAACAACTTACCAGAGTGAGTTCCCTCCTTCCATCACGTGGGTCCTGAGATCTAACTCAAGTATGTCAGGCCTGGCGCCAAACTCCTTACCCTCTGGGATATCTACGTCCTCTTGTTTTGTTTTCTTGAAATGGGGCCTCATGTAGCTCAGGCTGGCCTTGGACTAGCTGTGTACATAAGGGCACTGAATTGTTGACTCTCTTCCCTCTACCCCTAGAATACTGGGATGAAAGACATGTCCGACCATGCCTGGCTCTGGCTAGCCTGGTCTACATAGTTCATTTGAGGCTAGCCAGGGTCCTATAACAAGTCACATAACAAAAGCAGATAACAACAACTGAGATCACTTTTCCAGAGATATATGTGAAGCTTCAAGCGTGGGAAATCAGCGTCCAGTGACTATTTCAATGGTGGTTTCTAGGTAGAATCTGCTGAGGAAATATGTCTTTATTTGTTTGCTGTTACTGTGATAAAATGCCTGAAACTGTATGACTTATAAAGCACAGAGGGCTGTTTAACTCACAGATCTAGATGAGATGGCAGGAAGTCCAAGAAGGCAGCACCGGCTTCCAGCAGAAGCATAGCGTGTGTGGGCATACCAGCCCAAATGCCTCTTTTTATTCTTTTAGAGCCCCTCATTTCATCTGGGGGCCCTCTTCTCAAGACCTCATGTAATCCCAGACACCCTCCATAACCCCCTTTCCTAATACAATGACCATGGGAGCTTAGGGAATTTAAACATTTAGCGCCTGAACTCTGAGGAACCGTATTCAGAGAGGGCACATCCCTGAACTTGCAGTTGAAATCACAGTAAAACCAGGCAGCTAGGAAGCTTGGTTTTCCATCCTATCTCTTTTAACTCCCACATCATCTGGCAACATCTGGCAGGCACCTCAGCACTGTAGCCAGAAGGTGGGCCCAAGGCTGAGATCACCCAGGACTGTATCAGCTACACTACCATCTGCCAACCAACTTCCCCCACTGTGCTGGGATTGCACAGGGGTTGAAGTCATCAGACCCAACCTGCCAGGGGGTCCTGATGTCCTGGTTACTGCCACAGAAGAGGCTCATCCCAACCAGCCCTTCCAAGGGAACGGCCCATCACCCGGCATCCAGCCGGCCCCATGCCAAGAGGGTAAAAATGTTGCTTGGCAGCTTAAACGCAGAGCCCTAAGCATTCTCCATAGATGACTTCCTTTTGTGATGCACTGACATAGCTGGGCACAGCAGTGCACATCTCTATGCTGAACTCAGGAGGTCACGGAGGACACAACAAATTCAAGGCCAGTCTGGGCTCCATAGAGAGACTCTTCTCTCAAAGCACACAGCAGCAAAACTCTGTACTGACGTGTGTAACAAGAAGTTACAGAGTGAACACTCGATATAAAGAACTAGACGTTGAAGGCAGGGACTGTCTGTCTCCCACCCAAGGTCAGACCCACCTTCTTCCACACCAAGCACCATGTCCAGAGATACCAGAAACAGCCAACTTTTTCAAAGAATTGTGGATGCAGCTCCTTCCAGTATGAAAATAGCTCACCCCGGGACAAGAGTGGCTAATAAGATGGTAATTAGAATTGCTTATTAGGACCTGTCTTCGAAGGTTTGCCTGTGCTTTTAATAGAATCTACAACATATCTGCTTAGAGGGGAAGACAGATCACCCTGGTCTGGTGTATTTTAAAACCAGGTCCTTGCTCTCTGGCTAGCCCTACACCCCCTCCTCCCCCATCTATACCATCTGCTGTGGTGACAGTCTGGCCCTGTGCAAGAGCTCTTTGGAGACCAGTAAATGCACTTCTTCTTGCTCAGAACCCCTTCCTCCAAGCGAGAGATCTTGTGATTTCTGTCCCTCTGCCCCCACTGAATAATAATTACTTCCAGAGCCTTCTGCCCGGGCTCTGAAGCCATCCTACCTCCACTCGGTGGAATTGTGTCCCTCAGATTTATGCGCACCTTGAGCCTAAGGACATGACCATATTTGAAAAGATCTTTATATACAGAGCTTGAGAAGTTAGGTTGAGATCATCCTGGATTAGGATGATCCCCGATCTGATCTCAGGGTCCTTGTTATAAGACCATGGGGGGACATAGGGAAATGCCTTTGACTGAAGAGCACAGGGTAGGATGGTGACATCACAAGCCAAAGGCAATTCCCAGGAACTGCAAAAGGCTGAGAGAATTCTCCCAGAACCTCCAGGCTAGCACCGTGAGATAGAAAGCATATTCCTATCCTTCTAGGACCCCCCCTCTTGGTCACACTTTGTCACAGTGATCGTGGAAAACCTTTTTCAGTTTCAGTCTCCCAATGTCCTACCCTGTATGTAGTTATTCCATCCACCTGGAACCTCCTTGACCCTCCATACCCTCTTCACCCAGCCCATTCCCTATTCCCAGGTCACCTGACCAGCCCCTGCTTACGACGCCAGTGAGATCAGATGCTGTGACTCGGTCCAAGCTTTTGCTCCCACCACCTCCTTGCATCTCTGATTCTTACCACCAAAGGCACTGTCTGGATCCTGTTAATTAAAGCCTCTGCAGACCTGCTTGCTGACCAGTGAAAATCTCGATGACTGGCAAATGTCACCTCCATGAGGTGAGGAGCGCTGTGTAGCGGGCACTTCTCCTTCGGGATCATTCCGTGTAGGTTAGCTATTAATAAGATCCTTACTTGAGTATGTGACATCAAAAGCGTTCAACCTCACTTCTCCAGAATTCTGTCAGAGCCCCTGCCCCCATCCCATAAACTCCTGGCCAAGGCCTATGCTTGACATATTATTCCTCTGTCCCTGGAGCCTGGCTCAGTTAGCAGACAATAATTTGCTGATGGCTAGTGTTGTATATCTGATCCAAGCCTGGTGTGGGAATTATAATACGTACCCACAATCCAGAATCCAGGAGGCAGAAGCTCGAGGGCAGTGCTTTCAAGGCCAGGCTGGACTACATAGAGAGAACCTTTCTCAGAAAGGGGGTAGGAGAGAGGAGGGAAGAGGAGGGGAGGGAGGGGAGGGGAGGAGAGGGGAGGGGAGGGGAGGAGAGGGGAGGGGAGGAGAGGAGAGGAGAGGAAAGGAGAGGAAAGGAGAGGAAAGGAGAGGAAAGGAAAGGAAAGGAAAGGAAAGGAAAGGAAAGGAAAGGAAAGGAAAGGAAAGGAAAGGAAAGGAAAGGAAAGACTACATCTGATCCTACAATTTGCTAGACTCCAAGGATCCTGAAATTCCTTCCAGCACTTTCCAGCCCTTTAGGTCTGACTCCGTAAGCATCCCGAAACCTCATCTGACTCTCCACATGTGGACTTCTCGCTGGCCCGATCTGTGGGAGATCCTTGCTTGTGAGACAGATCCTTGCTTGTGAGACAGATCCTTGCTTGTGAGACAGATCCTTGCTTGTGAGACAACCCAGGATGTAGGAGATTCTAGGCTATGGAAGATCCAACGCTATGAGCTAGCCTGAGCTGTGGACAGCTCCTGGGACTAGAATACCCAAGAATACGTGAAACTGTAGGCCATGCTGTGAGACCGTATAGGAAAGGCAGACCGGAAGTAGGACACTGAGCAAGCGTGGTTACTTCCCATCCCCTTCCCGTGGTGGACTTCTGACCTTGCGGGCCTTTCTCTTGGATCTGAAGTTCAGGATCATTTCTCCTGACTCCCCTGAACATAGTGATTGACTAGAGCCTTCTGCGCTCAGGCGCAGAAGCACCAGCCACATCCAGGGCCCATTGACTGGGCATGGGCACCCGTCATCTCAGAGTGCTCTGTTCCCTCCCGTGCATGAAAGGCTGCCATCTTGTGAGATTTGCAAAGGTCACGGTGAGGTTCATTTTCCATCCTGACTGCTTGAGTTTAGAGATAAACATGAAACAAAGTTACACTTGACTTAAACTAAGAAACCAAAATGGGAATTTCCTAAGTGCTTGGTCTCCTAGGACCAGCCTCCAGCCTCCGGGTAAGCAACATAGTTTCTACTGGGCCCAGGATTGTCTTTTCACCACACAGAACCATCATGATGTGCAACTGGCTGACTTCTGCTCACCGGCTGGTTGAGAGGATGAAATGACACAGCACGTGGTTGTCCCCTAGCCAATGTTGGGGGATGTTTGTGTAAGTAATGGCAGCCACCTTCACCGTACCAAGTGCCTTTACGCTTTCCAGCTGGGTAGCCTGGAGCCTTACTGGTTCAGTGGGATCCTCGACTCTCATCCTTGTCCTCACACAGCCTTCTGGAAATTGGGGAGCACTTTGCCAGTATTTTACCCACCCCACCCCCCTGCTTCTACCTTAAAGGCACAGTGGTGTTGGTACTGTAGAAACTCTAAACAGGAAGCCAGACCTCAGTACCCGTCCTTGTTAGAACCTTAAAAAGTATTCCTGAGGGGAATGACACTTCGCTCACGTGTGACTGTGTGCTTCTGTCTGCCCATCCCTTGCAACCAAAGGATCGTTCATACACTCTCATGAAAACCCAAGCCCTGGGGATTAAAACGGTGGCAGAGTAGCTAGGCGCACTTTCAGTTCTTTGAGAGGACCAGAGTTTGGTTCCTAGCACCCACGCAGACGTCTCAATCAACTATAACTCCAGCTCCAGAGGACCTGAAGCCTTCTGCTATACACATGTACACACACACACACACAGACACACACACACACACACACACACAGAGAGAGAGAGAGAGAGAGAATTAAAATCTTTAAAATTCTAAAAGCTCCCACTCATCTTTTTCAATATTGTCTTGTGTGTGCATGTGCATGTGTTTGTGTGCATGTGTGGGTGGGTGTGTATATGTGCACACATGTGAATATATATATACATGTGTGTGCACATGTGTTTGTGCACAGGCGTGCATGTGTGTACATGCTGTGCATATGTGGGTGTGTCTGTACATCTGTATATGTGTATGTGCATGTGTGTGTGCAGAGATCAGAGAATAACTCTATGAGTCAGTTCTTGCCTGCCTCCCTATTTTGAGGCAGAAGTTCTCTTGTTTGCACAGCAAACTCCAAGTAAGCTGGTCCTTGAGTTTCTGGCTTATTTTCCTTTGTCAGCTTCCCATCTCGCCATTGGAATTCTGGGATTGCAGATACAGGCCACTGGGTCTAACTATGTTTTGTCTAAGGTTTCAGGATTGAACTCCAATCATCCGGCTTACAGGGCAAGCACGTTTATATACACTAAGCCGTCTGCCCAACCTTCCACTTTTCTTGACAAGCCCAATTGGATACTTTCAATCTCCATTTGCCTATCAGGTACCCTCAAGCTTTTCCTATGAAAACTGAGGTTCTCTTGAACTTCTCAGGGTGAGCTCTCAGCCTTCCATGGTCCCTCTCCCAGCCATGTACACACAGTTCAGGGGACAGACTCTAGACTCTTTATGAATCCTCACGTGCAGGGTCCCTATGAACACCAATTCAGCACAGTACAGCCCTAATTACAGGCAGCATGCCAGAGGCCGGTCATTTTGTAAATCATTAGAGATGCGTGGCTGGCTTCATAGAATACCTTCGAATGAGTTCTGTAATTTTCCTATCTTCACCTATCATGGTGTTTTCAGTGAAGTGGAACATGACAACAGGGCGGGTGGATGTCACATCTCCTGGAGCGCTTCCAGTTCTAAATTAAAAGGGTCTTCCCCCTCTGCATACCGAGGAGAGAACTATTGATCTGGACGGGGTTCGAGGTTTGGAAAGCGGGGCCCCGGGGTCTCTGTTTCTCGCTAATCGATATTCTGAGGCAGTGCTTGCGGGCGATGTTTGAATGCTTGTTTCTGCTTGCCTTCATGTCAGCAAATTACAGCTTTCGAGGGAGGTCCCCATCCTGCACAGTGGCTGTGAGGGGCAGGTTTAATTAGCACACAGACCTGCTGGAAGAATCCAGGGCTATTAAGAGTCTGCTTCTGTCTGTGAGCCTGTGAGTGGCTCTAGGGCTGTGCCAGGCTCCGTGTGCTCAGTATCCTCCGTCCTGCAGCTGCCCAACACCCACCCCCACATGCTTTGCCATTGAGCCCAAGGTATCCGGAAGGGAGCGAGAGAGACAAGAGAACTCACAGGAAGATAGAAGGTTCTGGTTTTTCCCCCATAGAGATGAGAACTCAGCTCTGATCTTGGTGAACCCCCTCCATCTTTGACATTGACTTTTGATCATCGGGCAGATGCATTGAAAGTGAGGTATAAGAGATCAACCGTGGGGAAGAGTAACCTCTTCAACTACAAAGCAAAATGCCAAAGGCTTTGGAGAATGGAGGGTTGGGTCCCCTGCTCTGCCACATGCTTGTGGTGTGAGTTTGGCCAGATGAGTTAGCACCTCTGGTCTTCAGCTTCCTGGACTGAAAAGTGAGGTTATTGACAGTGGCTGCCGCATGAGTCGGGAAGACACTTGCTGAGATGAAGTGTCTAAAGAGCTTTGGGCCACGACAGTCAGCTCTGCAGACACGGCGTTTGCACTGTGGTACTTGTGGTGGGACTGCCATGTTTATTGTCTCAAGTAGAATTCCTACCCTACAGCTAAGTAAGTAAGAGATCCCAGCAGATGCAACCCGATCAGGATGGTGAGAAAGGAGACTGACTGTGTGGGTGGAGCACGCTCCATCCACCCTGGTCTCGGGTCCCATCTGATCCCCTGTGTGTGCACAGTATAATGCCCTGAACCCATGTGTGCCTTCAGTGAAACTGGTAGCCTCGGGCTGGAGAGATGGCTCAGAGGTTAAGAGCACTGACTGCTCTTCCAAAGGTCCTGAGTTCAAATCCCAGCAACCACATGGTGGCTCACAACCATCTGTAATGGGATCTGATGCTCTCTTCTGGTGTCTGAAGACAGCTACAGTGTATTTGCATATCATAAATAAATAAATCTGAAAGAAAGAAAGAAACTGGTAGCCTCTGTCCAGGGTCCAGACCTGTCACCACCATATGGCACTGTCCGGTGGGTCCCACTGCCTTGTCATAGTATAGGGCACAGGTCCTTGCAAGACTTAGAAAATCACCCAGTCACCTCTTCTAGAATGTTCTTTATCGTCACTCACCCCTAAACACCACCCCTTCGCCTCCTTTTTCTTAAATCCTTGCCTGAGTCTCCAGCTTGGAGGCAGAAGGTCAGGAGAGATGCTTACATTTGGTGAAGTTCTGTTTCCTTATTCATAACCCTCTAAGAAGCCAGGAGCTTGGAAATGGACTTTCTCCAACAGCACTGATTAGGAGCTGGAAATGGATACAGAGCTCCAATGCATGCTGGGAGGATGCTGCCTGAGCCTCTGCATCCCAGTTCTCACAACCAGCACCAAAAAGAGTCTCCGCTAGGAACCTGAGTCTCACACATAAACAGCAGAGTATATCAGGTGTGCATATGTATGTGTATATGAGTGTGTGCATTCCTCTGTATGTGTGTATGTGTGTGTGTGCATGTGTATGTGTGTGTGCATACCCATAAGTGCACATGCATGCATGCATTCATGTGTGTGTTCCTGTGCATTCGCGCACGTGTGTGTGTGTGTGTGTGTGTGTGTGTGTGTGTGTGTGTGTGCGCGCGCGCGCACGTGAAGCATCACTTCTTTGGTGAGAGCAGCTGCATTCCATATAAGGCTCCTGGGTTGACAGTAGCAGACAGAGGTAGGCTGGGAAGATAGGGTACTATAGCAGAAGGAGGTGTGACTATTGCACAGACAACATGGAGAGAGGCCATTGCAAATAGGCAAACATCAAAAACCTGCCCCACATCTGAAACAGAATCAGCAGCAAACCTTCAGGGGCCAGGTCCTCATCCTGTTCTGCTTTGAAGGAAGCCATCGGCTTAGAGTCAGAAGACCAGGCTTCAAGGCACCCTCTGCCTTGCTGGCCGAGGTACTGCTCTGCATTCGTTTCCTCCTCTATAAAATGGAGTATAATAACCACAAGGGCAAGAACACACATGGTATGCAGTCACTGATAAGGTGATATTAACCCAGAATCTCAGAATACCCTAGACACAATCCGCATATCAATAGATTTCTAAGAAGATGGAAGGAGAGACCCCTGGTCCTGGAAAGACTGGATGTAGGGGAACACCAGGACAGAGTAACGAGAGGGGGTTGAATGGAGAAAAGAGGGAGGGAAGGGGGCTTATGGGACTTTCGGGGAGGGAGGAAACGGGAAAGGGGAAGTGATTTGGAATGTAAATTAAAAAATAAAATAAAATAAATAAATAAAAAAAATAACCACAAGGGCAGTTGTAAAATGCTATTTTCTAATAGAACCCTTCTAGAGGTTTCTGTCCAGAATTGCAGCCACTAGCCATGTTGTGTATGTAGAACACTTAGAAGACAATTGGTGTGATGAATTTAATCAGCCCGTTTGTCTAGTGGTAACCTTACTGTGCACTGTGGTCATAGAATACCCAGTGGGGTCATGAGTGTGCAAGTGCCTTTGCAGTCATCGCACCATGCATGAAGCCATGTGCTGCAAGAATAAGTCTGGAGTATTCGCATAATTGTAACCACTGCCCTGGAAAAGGCCTACCCACTCTCTACATTCCTACAAACCTACTTCTGCTCATCCACTCTCACACGTGAAGGTTTCACACAATGGACTTCCACAAGCCTATCCAAACTCACTGCAAAAAAAAAAATAGTGTATGGTTGGCTGATTGGATAGATGGATGGATGATGGGTGGAGAGATGAGTGGAAGAAAGGATGAATGGATAGACAGACAAACGGATACATGGATGGACAGGTTGATAATGTATAGATAAACCAGTAGATAGATGCATGCATCGGCAGGTGGGTCGATAGTGCATAGATAGACATATAGATGAATACATAGATAGGTGCAAATATGGATGGATGTGCAACTGAATGGATGAGAGATGATGGATATAAGTGGATGGGCAGATGGTGCATACATAGACAGATAGATGTATGCATGGATGAATACATGTGTGGATGGATGGTAGATGGACAGATTGTAGTTGGATGGATTAAAGGGGTACACCACCATGCCTGGCTTGTAGTTGGATGGATGAGGGAAGATGGACAGATGAAATCATGGCAAGTGCATAAGATGGATGAACAGCTGACAAGATGGAAAATGAGTAGATAGGTTGGTGGAAACATGCACAGGTGGGTGGGTGAATGAATGGATGGACTTAGCATTCTTCCTGTTACCTACTGTGCACTGGGCATTTGTCTATAAATTAAAACAATATACAAGACCCATCCCATGCCTCTATAAACGTTGTATTATAAAGAAATGGTCAGACACTGTACTGTCTGGTTTTGTGTGTCAACTTGACACAAGCTAGAATCATCTGAGAGCAAGGAGCCTCAGTTGAGGAAATGCCTCCATGAGATCCAGCTATATGGCATTTTCTCAATCATGATCAATGAGGGAGGGCCCAGCCCATAGTGGGTGGAGCCATCCCTGGGCTGGTGGTCCTGGGTTCTTCGATAAGAAATCAGGCTGAGCAAGCCATGGGGAGCAAGCCAGTAAGCAGCACCCCTCTGTGACCTCTGCATCAGCTCCTGATTCCAGGTTCCAGCCCTGCTTGAGTGACTGTCCTGACTTCCTCCAGTGGTTGACTAAGATCTATAAGTGTAAGCCACATAAGCCCTTTCCTCCCCACGTTGCTCCTTGGTCATGGTGTTTCATCCCAGCAATAGAAACCCTAAAACAGACACTAATGGGGAAAACCAATAGCTGAGCTAATTACGAGCACTAGAAGGGCTATGAGGCAGTATAAAGAAGAGGAGTAAAGCCCAGGGCACCGGGAGCCTTCTGTGTCACATGGGATGGCGGGAAGCCACAGTAAGACAGCATGTGGGAACCCTAGAAACAGGTGAGAAAATGCCATGCAGAGTCTGAGGCAGGTGAGGGGCAAACTGTGCAGACATTGAGGCAGGTGAGGAGACGGAGCCAGGTAGGACTGTACCATGTAGAGACAGGAACGGAGAGAGCAGGTTATTGTGGCCCAGCCACACTGCAGTGGGAGGAGTGTCAGGGGTGGAGAGCTTGTAGGTAGCCAGGCGTGCCATGTTTGTGGTAAGCTTTCATTTCTCCCAGGGAAAAATGGAAAGCCAAAAGCAGGTTTGGGGAAGAGCAATGATGGGGTCCAGCTGTGTTTTTGGAATACCAAGAGACAAATTGATGCTCTTGTAGTGTTCTAGGAAAGGCACATTAGTGACAAGGCACAAGGAGGGCATAGTGCTAGGTGGGACCAAGTCATGCCTCACTAAGATAACACTACTGAGAGTTTAAGATGGGTAGGGAAATTGACTATTAAATTTTGCAATGTTGTTTGTGACCTTGGATTGTTTCTTATAAGAGGTGACATCATGACCCAGTAGTTGGATGGATAGATGGACTTGGGTTGGTGCGCAGGTGGTGTCACAGGATATTTGATCATATTGTTAACCCCGTGATTGTGTTATTTATTGGGAAAACCTGGTTTTAGGCTCAACCTTAGCACACACCTTTAATACAACAGCTTTTTGTTTGAATATGGTAAACAGGATTAAATAAAGTCAACCATAGGTCAAGAGGCAGAGCAAGCAACCAGTTGAAAGAATGCAAAAATAGGATTATTAAGTAAGAGGGAGTCAGGAGGACAGATAGAGAGATACACAGGAAGTAGAAGGGAGACACTCAGTTTGAAGGAGGTTTTCTGAGGCTTCATGAGAGAGGAGATTGCTTCTGGGACATCAGCTTAGGAGGAAGGTGAGCTGGTTGCTTTCTTTGCCTCTCTGAGTTAACAGCCTTTCACTCCAGCATCTGGGTCCCAAGTCTTCATTGATAAAATTGAATGATTGAGATCTTGTTTAAGAAACACAATAAGGTAGGTAGATGGGTACACGAATAAGTGGAAGGAAGGAAGGAAGGAAGGAAGGTAGGAAGGATGCATGCATGCATGGATGGATGGATGGATGGATGGATGGATGGATGGATGGGTGGATGGATGGCTACATGGATGGATGGATGAATGGATGGATGGGTAGATGGACGATGGATGGATGATGGAGGAATGGATAGATAGATGGAATGGATGCGTGGATGGCTGAATGGGTGGATGAATAATGGATGGATGGAATGGATGAAAGTACAGATGATGCATAGATAGGTGATGCATAGATAGGCTGGATGAATGGATGGATGAAATGTTAAACCCTCTTCTTCAGCTAGCTGCAGCATCCCTTGCCTGTGAACAAAGAAATTAATTTGGATGCCTTACATTCTTTGTCAGAACAAAACATTAACCAGATCAGTCCCACCCTTTAAGCTCCCAACCTTTTGGACCTAGCCCAAATGTCCTGGAATGGCCTGTTTTTGACATTTTGGGCTTCAAGTATTCTTTTTATTACCCGCAATGCTCTCGGTTGAGGTTTACCCACTGGAAGGCTGAAAGGGGATTGAAAAGGAAGAGTATGAGAGAGGGCAAGCCTCACTAGCTCCGGGCTTCCCCATTCTCTGTGTAGCATCTCCATCTACCAGAGCATTTGCTTTGCAGATCCCCTGCCTGCCTCTGGAGAGAGAAGAGTCACAGGGCTTCTGTTTGTGGGTGATTTCCTTGGTGACCCGCCCCCCCCCCATACTAAGGGAAAGAAAGGGAAGGTTTCCATGGTGTTTATAAATTTGGAAAGGATTCTATAAATTATTATTTATTCACTTGAGGGTTGATGTGGCTGCTGTTTATTGGGAGGGTGTGGCAGCTGGTACCCTTATAGTATCTTTCACTGTTCTTAAAATTCAGTTTAAGTGAAGTATCTCTCCTAGTTCCCCCAGTGAGAGTCAGTAGACTTGTGAGAGACATGAAGAGTAAGGCAGGCTTCTTGCCCAGAATGGGCTATCATCATCAAATCGAGGCTCCTGAGAGCCCAGGTCCAAAGTTCCAGGACTATTCTGGTGGTTTGACATTGACCATAGTGATGGTATTTAAACCATAAGAATTGCCACAACTCAGGACTCTCCCGCTCCTCTGTGGTTTTGGTAGCAAAAGATTTGCCAGTCTATCACCATGGGCTGCCTTCCACAGAAGCAAAGGGACTTTCTGACACCTCAGGAAGGTTTGGCTTTTCCTGGGAGAGAGGTCACTTAGCCAGATGTGACTGTCACATACATGGGGACTCTCAGGAAATATGTCATCCCCAACCTTTGCCCATCAACAGCTGTGGCTCCAAAGTCTGTGTGGTCACAGTGTCAGGATAGAGGCTTACTGCTCCTATGAAATGGGAAATTCCAAGCAGTCACTTGTCTGAAACAAAGGGGAACGGCAGCTGCAAGTAGATGCTGAGCAGGACAGCAATCTGAACAGACATCCAGGTCCTACCCCATTAGGGTACCGCAAGACTAGCTGCAGAGGCAAGACGTCGGAAACTAGAATTGTTAACACGGAATTGTTAGAGCTGTTCCTTTCCTGTCGTCAAGCTGATCCCCGACTTCGAGGCCTCTGTTGTCACCTGTCCAATTTCCGATCTTGTGGCTGGTTGATAACATGCACATCTGCGGCCAGCAGCGAGGACTTATGTGGTAGTGACTGCCATGGTCCTAACAGTGCCGGCTGGGAAGGAAACTCCAGACAGGTGATTAGACCTGTCTTTGGCAGTGAATCAAAGGGCAGGTAAGTGGGAAGACATGCCTTAGATCTGTAGGTGGGAGGTGGAGCTAACAACCCATCACTCTTGGGTCTTTGCAGGGAAGGCAGACTGAGGGAGGCTCGTGCAGTAGTGAAGTTGGGGGTCTTCGCTCCACTGACAGGGCTCCTGTCTGACGAGGCTCTTTACTGGCTGTGAAGCCCTAAAACGTGTTTGTATCCTTCTCTGTACACCTTGGTCAGTCCGCCTGCTGGGCGGGACAATGACGGCGGTACCCAAAAGTCTGTTTGCCCATGAGGATTGACGACTGAGTCACTTCGCTCAAAGCAGTTCCGATCACACAGGGCTTAATAAGTGTGAGCTGTTGAATTAGCGTCTTTTCTCATTGCTACAAGGAAACGTCTGTCAAAGGCAACTTAAGGAAGAGGGGGGTTATTTGGCTCCAGTGTGAGGGTACAGCTGTCGTGTTGCGGAAGTCCAGGTGGCGGGAGAGCGAGGTGGCTGGTCGCATGGCTCTGCAGCCCGGAAGCAGAGAGAGATGGATGCTGGTACTCAGCTCACTTTCTTTGTAGGACTGGGTTATTCTCCTCAGCATGTCAGCTTTATCGTCCACAACACATACGTGATGATGATATCCGCCCCTTGAAGCTACAGAGACAAAACCGAATTAGTGTGTGCTGCTCTTGGTACAGCCCTCGGAGTTAAGGAATAAACTCTCATCAGTCATAGCCTCTGTCATCGTGAACATTCTAGAAACACTTTCATTAATTAAACCAATATTTTCATACCTTCCCCTTGCCGGGTATGTGCTAGGTCCCAAGTATCCGGATGGAGAAGTTCCCAGCACATCGGGAGAGATAGACATTAAATGATTATACAATAGTTAGAGGGAAAGAGGGGATTGAGTATCTAAAGTTACCCTTAAGGTTTGAATGTGAAAGGTCCTCCACAGGTTTATGTTCTTCATCCCCAGCTGGTGGCGCTGTTACCTTGGTAACTTTGGAAGGTGGACCACTGGCCAATACTGGCTAAGTCTACGCTGGGTCCTGTAATGAGGTTTGAGTCAAAATGGCCTCTATAGGGTCACAGGGAGTGGCACTCTTAGAAGGTGTGGCTGTGTTAGAGTAGGTGTGGCCTTTTGGAGTGGGCGTGGCCTTGGAAGAAGTACGTCACTGGGGGGTGAACTTATAGGTTTCAGAAGCTCAAGCCAGGCCCAGTGTCACTCTCTTTCTGCTGCTTGCCAATCCAGTTGTAGAACTCTTGGCTCCCTCTCCAGGCTCCCTCTCCAGTACCATACGCTGCCAAGCTTCCTATCATGATGATAATGGACTGAGTCTCTGAACTGTAAGTCAGCCCCAATGAAATCTGTTCCTTTATAAGAGTTGCTGTGGTCATGGTGTCTCTTCACAGCCATAGACACCCTAACTAAGACTGAGTATGTTATCTCTATCTCCTATTGCTCTATTTCCTGTGACACAAACAGTACCTGACACACACCCCTGAGCTGTTCTTCCATCCATTCTCCACCATGATGGTCTGAAAATCCCCCTGAAGCTAGTAGCCACTTGAAATTAGTTATTCCGTGTATTGTAGCCTCAACAGTGGGAGGCAAGAAATTGGCCTAAAGTCAGACCTATACCTACTGTCATGGCTTCAGATTCTAGCTGTGGCCTGAAATGGCTGTGCCCAGGGACAAATCATGTCCTCACTCTTGTTCCCAACTATCCTTCTTGTCCAATCGAGTGAGAGTTTCTGGTGGTTCTGAGGCCTGCTTCTCAGTGTCTGCTTCTCATTCTGGCTCTGAAGTCCAGTCCAGGCTTCTTAAATTTGGCACTTGAGGCCAGATAAACTGTTGTGGGGCTGTCCTGTACATATTAGGGTGTCAAGCAGCAACCCTGGTTTCTGCAAACTAGATACTAAGACACAACTTCAAATGCCTCCTGATGCCTTGGGTGCAAAGACCCACACACTGGTCCCAACTTGAGTACGCTACCCCAGAAGATTCTCTCTGGTAGTGCTGGGGCTGTGTCTCTTGGATTACTTTCCTTATTGCTGTGATAAAACACCTGACAGAAGCAACTGGAAAGGGAAGAGAGGTTTTATTTAGGCTCACAGATTGAAGGTGCCGTCCGCCCTCATGGGGAGGGCATGGAGGCGAGAGTGGGAGGTAGCTGGTCCTATTGCAAACTCAGGAAGCATAAGGAGATGGATGCCAACATATGGCTGGATTTCTCCTTGTCAATCAGTCTTGGACCACAGCCATGTGCAATGAATGACCACCTCATTTAGCCCAATCTAGAAACTCCGTCATAGACATACCCACAGATAGGACTCCTAGGTGATTCTAGAGCCTGTCACGTTGACAATCAAGATAACCCCCACACTTATCCTGGGCCCCTTTTGTTTTGTTTTGATTTTCAAGACAGAGTTTCTCTGTGTAGCTCTGGCTGTCCTAGAACTCGCTCTGTGGACCAAGCTAACCTTGAATTTACAGAGATCCACCTGTCTAAGCCTCCCGAGCACTGGGATTAAAGATGTGTACCACCACCACCCAGATACTCATCTTTTAAGTTAATGGTTTGGCCCAGAAGCCAGCCACTGACCTTCTCAACCAGGGTTTTCATCAACTCCAGATGAAAACCAGCCAGATGCTACCACATCATCAGAAGGGAAAATACGGCTCAGGACCGGGGCTGGAGAGGGGAGTCCACCAGGCACTGGAAGAGGGCCAGCCTTTGCAGCTCCTTCTATTTCTATGTCTCTCTTACTTGCTGACTTCCTGTTAGCTGTCATTTGTCCCCACTTCTCTGAGGATGGAAAGCTTCCAGCCTCTCTATGGGAACAGGAGAGTCCATTGAATATTAATGAATTTATAAGTGAATTTGTGGTTGATATTGATTTCATTCCTGGGGCCTGTGTTGACCTTGTCTCCCTCTGAGATTCCCTCTTAGTCCTGGCCTCAGGTGTCTCAGGGACATTGTCCTGGTTTTCCTAAAGGTCCATCTCCTCTCCACCAAGACAAAAGACTTTTCCACTCCTGTGAACCCCTTGTGTACCTAAGAGCATGTTTCTGTCACAGGCTGGGAATGGTGCTGGGCACATGACTAGAGAGACTGGACAGTCTCACATAAATCTCTTCTGTGTAGAGCCTGGCTGGCGACCCTGGGTTACCTGGCCTTTGAGCCTCGGTTTCCTCATTTGTGTATCTATAAATGGATTAGATGGAGACACAAAACGCTGCTCTCTGGGGGTTGCTGAGATCAGATTAATTAATACGGATGAGACACTTAAACAAATCAGCCATAGGTAATAGGTATCCTGGTTTGACTCTCAGTGGTTGTGTGGATTATGATTGAGAAGTCAAACGAGCTCATTATGTCTGGGGCTTTGTAAACCATTCAACTCTACATGCAGAAGCAGATCACTCGGAGATGTTATCAACGCCATTAATATTATCACCTCGCCAGCCATCCTGAGCCAAATAGCCTGATAGGATCTGCCATGTGACAATGTAGCAGCATGAGATGCAGTTGGCATTGGTTTCTCTCTCTCTCTCTCTCTCTCTCTCTCTCTCATACAGAAAGGGACCTCTGGCTGCTGGTAAGTAAGTTAGCTCAACAGGTAAAGGTACTTGCTACCTATCTTGATCTTACTAATCTTAGGGTTTCTATGGCTGTGAAGAGACACCATAACCATGGCAACTCTTATAAAAGAAAACATTTAATTACAGCTGGCTTTCAGTTCAGAAGTTTAGTCCATGACTATTATGATGAGAAGCATGCAGCCAGACATGGTCCTGGAGAGGTAGCTGAGAGTTCCACATCTGGATCTGCAGGAAGCAGGAAGAGGCAGTGAAATCTCAACGCCCACCCTCTAGTGACGCACTTCCTCCATCAAGGGCACACCTTCTAATAGTGCCACTCCCTATGAGCCTATGGGGCCATTTTCATTCAAACTACCACCCATGATGACCTGAGTTCAATCTCCAGGTATCTGCACACAAAATGGGGGTTGGAGGAGAAGGAAGGAAGGAAAAACATGTTTTTAAAAAGATAAAAGGAGAGAGGACTCTCACTGGCTCAGGACGACTTAAACACTTGCTCTCAACACTTTCCAGTACAGAAAGGGGCCCAAAGCATCATGCCTGGCATAGACCAGCTGGGGCCCAGACTGTTTGATCATGATATGACATATACCCTAGTAGATGTTCCCCCATGGAGTAAACATGCCTAAGACACAGTTATCATGGCACGACTGAGCACAGTTAAACAGCACAAGGCATGGTGGCACATGCATGTAATCCCTTGGGAGATGGAGACTGGAGAATCAAAACTTCCAGGTCATCTTCAACTGCATAGTGAGTCCAAGGCTAGCCTTGGATTTGCCTAGCCTGCATGAGGGCTGCAGGCCAGTCTGAAGCTATATACTTTGAACATGCATGATCTCATTTGATCCCTTACACCACTGTGGTGTGTGTGTGTGTGTGTGTGTATCTGTGTATGTGTGTATATCTGTGTATGTGTGTGTGTCTGTGTATGTGTGTGTCTGTGTGTCTCTTTGCTTATGTCTGTGTGTGTGTCTGTGTGTCTCTCTCTGCATGTCTGTGTGTATGTGTGTGTCTGTGTGTCTGTGTGTCTCTCTCTGCATATGTCTGTGTATGTGTTTGTGTGTGTGTGTCTGTCTGTCTGTCTGTCTGTCTGTGTTGTGTGCCACACTGAGAATGTTCATTCTTGGAAGAATATGGTAATGTTTACAGCCTACTTGCTGGTTCCAAGAAGCAACAACATTGTATCCTTGGAGTAATTCCTAAATGGTCCTCAACAGGCCCATTGCGTTCAAGGGGTCAGAACATTCCCAGGAGTAAACTCTTTGTGATAAGCAGGGTGTTCCCAACTTCACCAGAAAAGCTGCAGAGTGACTGGCCAGATAACATCCAAGCCACCTGCTTCCCAGCCCCTGTCAAACCAGAAAGGGTAGGAACAGATGTTAGCACACACCTCTGCATGTGAAATGCACCCCTAACCACCTGGGAAATGGAGCTGTTTCACTTCTGTAGAAAGTGCTTAAGGCAGAAAGAGGATTCAGGGCTAGAACTCAGCTTCCTGTCAACGATCCCCCAGCACTGTCCGCCATTTTGCTCTCTCCCGGACTTGCCACATATCTGTTTCCTCATCCCATGGGTCTGTTTATTGCAGTGTGGACTAGGCCTCATCCACCCTGGTACTGTGGGGAAGAGAGCAGAGCTGCCCATAACTGTTAAGAACCTGTAGTCTTACAGTCTGTGATTACTTCCTGGCTCAGGGGAGGCTCTGGAGCTAGGTCACTTCAAATAGAATTTCTAGTCACCACTCACCAGCCAGAAGTCCTCCTCCTAGTCAGGTCACTGGGTCAATCCTTGCCAGCGCTGGTTCATAGTACTAGTACCTTGCCCATGCAAGTCCCACATGTATGCTTGTTCCAGATTCAGACCCCCAAATGTATTTGCTGCTGGTGACAATGGCGGCTGCTCCCTCCTTTCTAGAATGCTCTGAGCCCCTCCTCCACAGTGAAGTCACTCAGAGTCTCTAAGGGTTCGTAGGGTTCAACTTGAGCTGCCCATGAAGTCCTTGCTCCCCAAGTACCTGCTGAGTTTGGGGACATCAGTCGTGGAACTCCCTACCATTCTGAAGGACAATTAAGGTACTCCTGACTATACTACTTCACAATTCTCATTTCAGGGGTGGGGACATGGTTTACAGCTAAACCATTTGGCGTGCAAAGCACGAGTTTGAATGCTCAGAATCTAGGAAGTCAGACACAGCAGGACAGAGGTGTAGTCCCAGGGTTCTGACGGTGAGATGGGAAGTAGAGTCAAAGAATCTCTCAAGGTCTAACCTAGTGTACACAGCAGTGAAAGAGAGTCCCCATGCCAAGCTAAGGGCCAGATGAGA